>ML798295.1:200068-221802 GCA_009831015.1 Picea engelmannii | reverse complement strand
GTAGATCTGGGCGCAATCATATGGATCGTTGATATATGAGCGGTGCATAAATGTGGGTGCGGAAAGTATATGCGCCCAGAGAACTTAGGACAAGTGCATATCATGGGTTTTTCCCAAGATTTTTCATGTTACATCACCAAGGGGTTAGGCAAACAACTTTTCGAGCATTCAAAACATGGTCCAACATTGATCATCGAGCTGGTTTTATTGAAGTAAAGAAAACTAGCCTATGTTCTAACCTAACTTTCTATGACAATTAGCCCAGATTAAACTGTTGGGCTAAGAACTTACTCTACCCTGGGGCTATCTGACCAAGATTAGACAGTCTGGCCAGATTTATTCACTAACTAACCTAGATCACTTGGCTAAGATTAAATAGTTTAGCCAAGCTTATTCACTATTCCTATCAACATCAATTTAAAAGAACTTGGCCATGCTTGAAAGGTATGGACCAAGTCACTGTTATTGCATGGGGCTCTTATTGAGCTTCTTTTATGCCCTCTTTTCTTTTCTTTTTTCTTTTTCTTTTTATTTCTTTTCTCAAATTATTTGCAGAATGAAAAATCATTTGACAAACAAAAAACACTAGAGAGATAACATTCCAGTCACCAGTTGATCCTATAAATTATAGGGTGATAACAGATTCAAAATCCTCCCCAACAATGGTGCCAAAATGTTATCGCACAAGTTGTAGGGTGGGAAAATCCCAACCCAAACATCAATATGGCGATAACTAAGAGAACACCTACTCAATGTCACCTTAGGCAGGTATTCACGTCACTTTAGAGATGAAGTAATTACCTCAAGGGGTGAATCCCGGTGACCCTAGGGGGATATGAAATGGAAAGTCGTATGATGGAAGTGTATCCTCTATATTTCAATATACTAAGTGTGGAAAGGCTTGGGAAGGAGTCTTGGTGGTAGCCAATGGTTGTTGAGAGGTATGCGTACCTACAAAGGGTGATTTATACCTGCCCAAGACACAAGGAAAGACAAGTGTGCATGTAATATGTTAGGTGGACAAGCAATTTAATATTGTTGTCCTTAATTGCAGAAGTAAACAATAATATATATTAGCAACAAAATTATAGTTAAATAAGCAAGAGACAAGCTAGTAAATACTAGTTTAACCTAAAAATGAAAAAGCAAGACTTTAACATGAAACAAGGCTAAAATGAAATAGTATTGCAGGGATAATATCTCAGCCTTATGGATTTAACATTCAATTTGTTACATAAAAGAGATCAAACATAAAAAATTGTCAACAATCCACCCAAAAAGTGCGCTAGGGTTAGTAGATTATAGGGGCAAACTTTTAGCAACTTTTGACGGTTGTTTTGTGAGTTAGTTAGAAAGTGGTATTAGGGTTTCTACAACCCTAATGGTTGTAGATCAAATTTTATAACAATGAAAAGAATCACTTATCCAAATATGATTCCCTAGTGGCTCAACCAAGCATATAAAACATAGAATTGATTTCGATTTAGACAACCTCAAAATCTCGAGATTTCATGTTAACCAATGCAAGATTTTATTTCTCCAATGAAATTATTTTTAGTTCCTTTAGCTACTAGGTTATGGATTCAAGTAAATAAAGAGATAACAATTCTATCTCCTTGGGGTTGTAAATCCTCTTACTCCCCAAGACAAGAAAATGATAACTAGGAGATACTAGGAGGGTGTAAACCCTTCTACTTCTCCTAGTAAAACCTTGTGCAATAAATAACTTCTAGGAAAAAATGATAGATAATGATGGGGTTGTAAATCCTTATACTCCCAAGAAATCTAGCAAATCAAACTTGTAACCAAGTAATGAAGCATCAGCAAGATAAATCCTTAACTAGTCCAAGAAATGACAAGGTAAACCTCCGCTTACCAAGATATATCCACCACAAATGCAATAGAAAAAATCCAAGATATGTAGTGCACTACTTCTTCCACCAATAGCATGAAGAAACCATAACAAGAGCAGAAGAGAGAGATATTTCCCAAAGAGGGAACAAATTTGATCTAGGAATGCTTCTCGAAATGGGAGAGCTATGATCAAATGAGATACAAATGATCTTTGTTTATACAAAATGTATTAAACATAGTTTGTCAACTTAAGTTAGGGTAAACACAAAATAAGGGGACAAAAACCATTATTTTTCCCCTTTACACAAGTAATTCATTTTTAATTCAAATTGAAAATTTAAAAAATGCACGATAGAAACCCTAAAATGATGTCACCCCTCTAAGGGTGACATTTTGACCCTTTGAGAAAGTTGTTGGAGTAGAAGGTTGAATTCATTGGGGCTCATAGAGCCTCCCTCTCATGCACTATATCCTCCTCAAGTATTCTCCCACCAAATCATTCCAAGTGTCAACAAGTAGCAACTTCATCACCACCAAACTCTAGCCCCAATGGGGACGTCAACTCCTCAAAGGTGATGTTTTAGCCCCTCCAATCAAATCATTTGGCATGTGAGGGTTAGGCAAGGTCTGCCAAGTTGTCCTCTATGCCTCCAAAGGCATGTCTTATTGGTTTGGCATGTGGTCCCTTGGCATCCAACCTATGGGCTTAAAGCCCCATGGAAGCCAAAGCTAGGCTTGTTCCTCCAAAACTGTCCATTAAAGACAAAGAAAGATGGATATTCCCTCAAAGGATATCAATTCAAAGCATCATGATTAGTAAATCAAATCAATAAAACATCCATATAAATAAGAAAATCCAAGAAACCTCATCAAAATAAACTAATGCTCAAAGACCCTATGCATATTTCCAAGTTTAGGTATGGGAGGGTTGACAAAACAACCTATTGGGTGAATTGTTCCTCAAGTTTAGGGGTGTTTACCAAGGGGGACTCCTTATAAGTCATGTGGATGAGGTGACATGGATGAGGGGAAGACTTTTGTGCATGGGGTTCATGACATACAATGGGTTGTAGTGTCTCACTTATGGGTTCCTTTGTAGAGGGTGTGTTGCACCTTCGTTTTCAATGCAACCTTTTTGTAAGCCCATTTATTGCCTTTAATTCTTTTAAAGCCAAGGTGGGGATTCTACCTAAGAAAAAAAAATGTGCCCACCTTGACTCTACCTTGGTCACATCATGCTTCCCCAAGTTGGAAACATGTGTGGAGCTTCTACCTAAGCAATAAAGACAATGCCCACACATGCCCCTCCCTGGTTGGTATTTGTTATTAGTTATTCTTTCATGGGTACCATCAATTTTTCCGAGAGATGTTTCATTGTCCTTGGGATCCCTGGGTGAGAATCTAGAAGGTTAATTATTTTTATTTTATATTTTTCCAGCTACAATCTTCTGGGACTTCAACCCCTTCTTCCCATGAAATGAGGGACAACCCTTTCTTTGGTGAGGACACAAATCCCAAAAGGTAAGGAGATGAGAGGATGAGGTGTGGAAATTTACAAGTATGGTTGGGAATGGAACGATGACTTGTCAAAAGGACCTCCCAGTAACAACCCTATCCCTAAGGGTGACCCACTTACTAGTGCGCAATGCCAACCACCAAAGTGAAATGGGGCAAAGAGCATAATGTCCAAGCAAACACCACATAATCAAAAACATTAATAGATGCAACAAACTCAAATGCCTCAAATATTGAAATGACACTCACCATAATACCTGACTTGTACCTCATGGAGCAAGACCCAATACCTTCTGGAGGCCAACTAATGTGGTGGACACCGTTGTGATGAACCTAGAGCTGTGGTGGTGAGGTGGGTCTTTGTATGTGCAAGTGGAAATTGTTGTTCAAGTTGTCTCTTGGTACTCCATGTATGCAACCTGAGGTCCTAGAGACATCATCTCCTTAGTTATCCCTAGGATTTTTGGATAACAAGGTCAACATATAATTACTGATACAAACCATGCATTTTTCTTCCCAGTGCATGCATTTTTCATCTGGCCTATTTTCATACATTTCATGCATTTTATTTTTTAATGTGTGTATTTTTCACCATGGGGTGTGCATAATTTATCTAAAGGAGTGGTTGCTTCATAAGCCTATATATCCCTGATATAATCATACCAATTTCACCATTGGATGTGCATTTCAACAAGGCCAATTTTAACACTTTGACCTCTTTGTTTTACAAGGCAGGTTTTATCCTATATGCACAACAATAGGTTTTTTGTTTGAAAATTACCACCATGTCTAAAATGCAAGCCTAAGGTATAAAATATTTTATGCTTTATTGTAGGATGGGTATGTTACAGTGTCCCACCCATCCAATCCTCATTGTTTCCATTACTATTTTTTCATGCTAAACATTTGAAAAATAATGGAAGGATTTGGGTTTATGTTGTCGCATAAAACCCTAATTCAAGTTTGTTATAGCCTCCACATCTAAAAATGCACACTCATACATAATAAATTCATGTTTTTCTTTTAAACTATAATTTCCGCCCTTGTGCAAAATGCTTGCTAGGGTTCACAAAAATGCACGCCTAAGCCTTAAAATACCTCCAATTTGAGTGATTCAAGTTGTTGAGGGTGTCTTAGATAATTTACACTTGTGAACATATTTTTATTTTTATTTTCAAAGATAAATGTGGCTATTGTGTAAAAGAGACAACCTCTGCCTTGTAAATTGAAAGACCAAAACAATAGAAAGTGACCTAATGGAAATGCACGTCCATGATTCTATATATCTCCAAATTTAGTTAAAAAAAGATTTGGTGTGAATATAATAACATTATAAATATATTTATATCACCCTAAGTGTAGTTTCAAATTAAATAGGACTTCTACCTTGAACCAAGATTGAAGACTTTCTATAAAATGGAGGGTAAAACCAACTTACTGTAAAATGCACACCCATGACTCTTATGACCTCCAAAATGAATGATTCAAATAGTTTTTTACTTTCAAACCAAGAAATCTCTTCTCTGCATAGAGGATAAAAATTGCCTTGTAAATGAAAAAAAATGCATAAAAAAGCATGAAAATAGGACATGATGAAAAATGTATGCCCTAGGAAGAAAAATCCATGCATGGTGTTGGTAATTTACAAGTTACAAGTTATTGTACTATGGATATTTTGTAAACTCTAAAGACTGTATACTAGGGTGATATCTCAAGGTTTTTCCCTTTCCCTAATTTCAACAATATTGTATTTTGACATAGTGTGAAAGGTTGTAGGATGCATGCCAATCATTTAACAAAAATGTTTACAAATGTTGGAAGGATTTTCCCCAACTGTTTGACGAAATGAAAACCATTGAATTGTTTCCCTTTCCTCTATTTTCTCTCACATGGGGTTATAACTCCTCATCCTCTCTATTATGTGTATTATATTTTTTTTCCTATAGAAATGCATTTACATGTAAAATTGGTTGAATATATTTGTATATTGTACTTATATTGCTTCACTAGATTTTGTTGTAACAATTAATTAGAATGCCATCTAAAATTACTCTAGAGGAAAATGAAAGGGCACTTCAAAGGTTATTTGCGACATTGGAAGCAAAGGGTTATAGGAAATGTTATTTCCCTTGCAATCAATGCATGCGATTTAATAGAATAATACTTTTAATAACAACAGTTGAAAGACATTGTAGACAATTTGGACATATTGAAGGGGGGTATGAATATCGTCCCTTGGTAAGTTAGTCCTTATATGGTTTTGTATTGATTGTATTCGTAGAACTTTCTATCCTTTTAATATTTGTCACATACACTAATATTATTTGATTGTTTGTAATTATAAAGAAAATACGTCCTAAGTGCGATCTTGGGAATGTTCCAAGTAGTAGTCGAAATCATGTTGTACACATTGAGGAAGATGGAGAAAATATTGGAGATTAAGTTAGTCCTATGGAAGAATATGACACTGATAACAATACAATTGAGAATGGTGGTATAAATAGATTGATCCAGGACACATTTGCACCAATGGATGAAAATTTTGATCATATTCATGATGTACCTCTGATTGAGAAGTCACAAAAACCCCTTTATGAAGGCTCAAGGACAAATCTTCTCTCTACTATATTGTTGTTGGTGAAATTGAAGACATTGAATGGTTTTTCAAACACTTGTCTCACCCAGATCCTAAGGTATGTAATACAATTAGTCACATATACATAAAATATCTACTTTTGTTTCTCTATTCTTAGTGTTATTAATTAATGTGTAAATTAAGGATGCAATATTTAAGATTTTTATTCTTTACATTAACTAGTTATGTTTTGCATTGTAAATTGTTAGGTGAGTTTCTCCTACCATAATCAAATACTTTACCTCACACATATTGACAATTATCTGTCATTATGAAAGATATTAGAATGGAGTATCAAGTTATTGATGCATGTCCTAATGATCATATTATATATTATGGACAATACACATTGGAAAAAAATTCCCGTGATGTCAAATCAATAGATATTGAATCGATAAAGTAAAAAACCATGGGTCTTGCAAGGTTGACGCAGAACCCCACCTCAACAGGGTCCGCTTGACCTCCCGGTCTTTGGATCTTCTAATTCTCGAGCTGAAATGTCTCCTCGGTCCCTGCTGGAACCTTCAACACTTAAGACCACATGTCCTTTTCTACGCTCCGCCCACACAAACATGAACTAGACGTGAGACTCCACTCCATGTGACCACTGGAGTGACCACAAGCTTAACCCCAAAAAGGTGTGTTGTGTTTCGAGATTTCGGGACTTCCGTTACAAGGCACCCCAACTCCTCTAGTTCCCGAAATCCTGAAATGGGCTAACGGTCTCTAGATCCTCCCTTAAGTTCTCCTGATGTGACCCTCAGTTGTGACTCGGGGCCCAACCTTCGAGCACGTCGGGATTTCGTGTATCGGGGATTTGTGACGTAGCTTTTCTCCCTTCGCTCGATATCCAAATCGTGATGTTTCTTTACCACAGATCAATGGTCCCAAACCTTCGACAATCTGACGATCTAGATTACGTCGGGATTTCACGTATAACGACTTCCGAGTAGTTGTTTCCTCCACACTCTCGATTCCCGAAATGCTGAAGTTTCAAAGTGCTCAAAATAAACGCTCACTCTCTTTTGGATCTAATGACTGATATACCTCCTGATATTGCGAGGGTTGAAAGACTCTCGCCTTTATTCTCCTTGCAACTCCACTGGATATAACGGTACACATGTGTTGGCGTTTCTCCCTCCAAGAGTTTCCACCGTTCGTTCAGGTTCTCGATACTTCCCGGCCAAGTAACTCGGCGTCTTTCCTCCTAAGCTTGATTCCGCGAGGTGACTACAAATCTCATCCTTCCTTTGAACTCTTCGAAGTCTCTATCCCTCATGAGCTTGGTTCTTGATGCAAACTCAAGGACTCTAGGGAATTCCTGTGCGCACTCCTTGCGACCTTCATGATAATCATTGATTATCTGATGTCTTCCACCTCTGCACTCCTTGTGACAGAAGTCCTTCAATCACTCACTTGGGTTGGAAAAGTATAAGACTTCAACCGGGCCTGTGCACACTTTGCATGGCTCAGTGATATACTTGCACTTATGTTGGTATAATAAGAACGATATCCCTCCTGAGCTTTCTGAGATAAAACTCAGAATATTGTCAATGCACTCCTTGCAAACTTTCACTGCACTCCTTGCAGGAATTCTTAGGAAGAGAAACAATTGAAACTTACACTCTCCCTCTCACAGTCTTCATACATTCAACATGAAATCTCAGATACACACACATTATTGAAACAAATGCATAAGAAAACTATAAACATACCATTCAATAGATGCAAACAACGACCATAACAACACCATGAAATTGGATCAAAGCATTCTTATATTAATTCAAGTGCTTATGTACAAGGATTCAATAAAAACAACTATCTGCTCATACAACTTCTACAATATTTGTTCTTCTCTGCTCTCCTATGCTCTCTTGCTCTACAGCTTCTAACTACTATATGAATAATGATACAATACAATACATACGAGGGATATTTCTTGAGTTTTCCCTCCTACAACCTCAAGCTATCTAATCGAATTAAATCCTACATCTACTTTACATTCATTACATTAAATTCCTCCAATCGACAAATGAGAGCAAACACTCAAGATCTGTGTTACAATCTCCAAACCATAAAAGAAAATATATCTTTTCCAGATATTACATTAATGTTTCATCTTTCACATTCAAAACGCCTTCAAAATGCGCGCTGGTGCATATCCAGTTGTCCTCCACTTGCTCTTGCTTGCGATGCTCCTGCATCATACTCCTCTAGCTAAAACATTCATGGACTCCTATCCATGAGCTCCTGCACTGTTTGTCCATGTTTCTGGATATCTACTCTGCACTTGTATTCCTGGCTGGAATTCTACAACCACTCTTTAATCTAATTGTGGAGCTCCTGCATCTCTGCTGCAAAATCTTCCGCTCCAACTCTTATGAACTTGCTTTGCTCTAAGTCTCTCAACTCATATACTCCTCTTGGCTACATTCCATACATTATCTGGAATGGGTTTTGTCCTTCGCTTCTGTTAGGTGAGTCGTTATATGAAAATTCCACTTGCGGAAAAATTTGATCCCACTGACTATGATGTTCAACTACTAAACTCTTCAATAAGTCCCCCAAACTTCGATTTACTACCTTAGTCTGTCCATCCGTCTGAGGATGATATGCTGAGCTAAAAGATAAATTTGTTCCCAACTTCTTCAATAATGTCCTCCAGAAATGACCAACAAATTTGGTATCCCTGTCTGAAACAATACTCTTGGGTAAACCATGAAGTCGAACAACCTCTCTGAAAAACATATTTGCAATGTGTGTTGCATCACTATTTTTATGACATAGAATAATATGTTCCATTTTTTAGAATCTATCGACTACCACGAATATGGAATCACAACGTCTCTGTGTCCTCAACAATCCTAACACAAAATCCATTCTTACCGTGTCCCACGGTCTCTCTGGTATTGGCAGTGGTTGATACAACCCTGTATTCTTTCTTTTCCCCTTTGCGTGCTGGCAAATTCTACATCTGTTGACAAATTTCTGCACTTTTGTCCTCATTCCTGGCCAATAATACAAACTGTTATGTTGTGCAAACATTTTATCATGGCTGAAATGTCCATCCAATCCCCCACTATGTTTTTCCTTTAAAAGGTTTTCTCTCATAGAAATCTTTGGGATACACAACTGATTTCCTCTAAATAATATAATAGTCCATCCTGAATTAAATATTCAATCCATTGGCTTCTATCTCTCAGAACAGGATTCTCACATGCTTCATAAGTGTCCTTGAAATCCGAATCATCTTTGTACATGTCCTTAAGGCTATCAAAAGCTAAGGTCTTCACATGAAACTCCTGCAAAATCAAACATTTCTTGCTCAATGCGTTAACAATCTTGTTAGCAGTTCCAGAAATGTGCTTTATAACAAAAGTAAAGTTTTTCATAAATTCAACCCATTTTGCATGTTTTTGGTTCAATTTCTCCTGTTTGGTTATAAACTGTAAGGCATGGTTGTCGCTATACAACACAAACTCCTTCGGAACCAAGTATTGCCTCCACTTCTTCAACGCCTGTATGACTGCATAAAAATATTTATCATACGTGCAATATTTCATCTTGGTCTCGTTCAACTTCTCACTGAAGTATGTAATCGGTCTATTGTCTTGACTTAACACTGCTCCAACTGCAAATCCTATTGCATCACATCTGACTTGAAATGTTTTACTGAAATCTGACAGAACCAGAACTGGTTGTTCGGTTATCTTTTCCTTTAACAACTTGAAACTTTTTATACTTCCTCTGTCCAATGAAAAGATTTATGTCTTTTCTTTACTGTGTCCATCATTGGTGCGCTAATTCCACTAAAATTTCTGATGAACTTCTTGTAAAAACTATCTAGTCCATGGAAGCTTCTGACTTCAAAGATATTCCTTGGCGATGGCCATTCTTTGATTGCTTGTACTTTCTCTGGATCCATCTTCAACTCATTTGAAGAGATCACAAAACCCAAATAAATGAGTTCTTTCTTCATGAAAGACGACTTCTTCAGATTTATCAACAACTTCTCTTGGTGAAACCTCCTCATCACTAGAGTTAAATGTCTCAAATGTTCTTCCTCAGTCTTACTGAAGATCAATATATCATCAAGATACATAATTACAAATTTTCCAATGAAATCCTTCAAGACTTCGTTCATTAATCTCATAAAATTACTTGGTGCATTCGTCAAGACAAATGGCATGACAAGACATTCATACAGTCCTTCATTCGTCTTGAATGATGTCTTCCATTCATCACCTTCCCTCATCTGAATCTGATGATATCCTCTTTTCAAATCAAATTTTGAATTTTTTTTTGCCCCACTTAAGCAATCCATCAAGTCATCCATCCTGGGTAAAGGAAATCTATACCTGATGGTGATTTTGTTTATATCCCTCGAGTCTGTACACATCCTCCATCCACCATATTTCTTCGGACTTAACACTGTTGGCACAACACATGGACTCAAGCTTTCCCTAATCAACCCTTTGTCCATCAAATCTTGGACTTGCTTCTTAACTTCCTCATTCTCTTGCAACATCAGTTTGTACGCTGATTTGTTTGGTAAACTCTCTTTTGGTATAAGGTCAATGTGATGGATTATACTTCTGATGGGAAACAATGAACAAGGTAAATCGTCCACCACTATATCAATGAAATTCTCTAGCAGTTCCTGAATTTCCTCAGGTAGATCATCCATCGAAGTACTGGTCAAGATGACTCTAGATTTTCTTAGCACATCAAACTATATTTCTTCACCCTTCTTGACTTCATCCCAAAGTTCCTTCCCACTCATGAGAAGTATAGTATTTCTTGCTTCTGCTTTCATCTTCTTGTCTTCAATTGGCAGCAACATATGCGTCCTACCATTCTTATCCAAGGTATAGGTGTTCTTTCTTCCATCATGAATAACATTTCTGTCATATTTCCACGGCCTCACCAACAAAAGATGACATACATCCATGGGAATAACATCACATAATATCTCGTCTCTATAACCCCCTATCTTAAATTCAACTAAACATTGTTTAGTGATTGTTACCTGATGTCCTTTTTGCAACCAAGAAACTTTATATGGGCTTGGATGTCCAACTGTTTCCAGTTCCAGCTTCTCCACCATCTCTGTGGATACTAAATTATCTGTGCTTCCACTATCAACTATTACCTTGCATGCCCTATCCTTGGCCTTGCAAGAAGTCCTAAAAAAAATATTCCCTTGGACTGGATTCTCCACCTCCTTCTCTGGCTTCAAAAGAATTTTCCTCATCATTAAGGACCTTCCGCCTTCTGCATCTTCTGCCTCAACATTTTGCCTTTTCACTTATGAAAGGTGAGCGTCGCCTCCTCCATCTCTTTTTCTATCAGGACATTCCCAAGATTTGTGTCTGATCTTTCCACAGACAAAACACTTTATTTCACCTCCTTTGCCTCTTCCTCTTCCTCTTGCTCGTGGAAAAGTGTTATTGTTAGCATATTGTCTTCCCTGTGAACTTCCTCCTCTTTCTGGGTGGTTATGAGGTTTCTTCTCTTCATCCTTGTACTTCTAAACTTTGTCTTGGGTAATTGCTTTGCCTCATCTCTGACTTCTACCTTTGCCCCTTTGACCTTGCTTTCGGGCCAATTTCTCTTCTGCTTTCAAATCACTCTGATAAGCCTCTTCTACATTCCTGATTGTTTCCATGCTCATCTCATCCTGAATGTCATATCTCATGCCATTCATATATCTGGTGAAATTTTCATCATCACTCTCACGATGACCATCTCTAATGTTTATCCTGTAAAAATCCTCAGTGTATTCCTTCACTGTCATTCCTTTCTATCTCAAATTCTGCATTCTCTGGAACATGTTGATTTGGTAATCTCTGTGTATGAATTTGGATTTCATCTTTGTGACCATCCTGTCCCATCTTTTAATTCTTTGTTTGCCTTTGCAATGCTTGTCAGCTTGCAGTTCATCCCACCACAGTGTTGCATGCCCTTTCAGTGTATTCATAGTGTGTTTTACTTTCCTATCCTCTTCAATATATTAATAATCGAAATATTTATCCAAATCTCTAAGCTAATCTAGCAGCTCCTCAATGTCTAAGTTGCCTTCATACATCAGGATCTCCATTTTTTCTCTGGCACCGATTCTTGCAACAACCTTGAATAGACGTTCTCATGTAGCATCTTCGGCTACAACTTCTTCTTCGACTTCTCCTTTGTTTTCACTTTCGGCCTCACTGATATCTCTAGTATCAGGTGTTCGCCTCTGTGATATCTCCATAGCATCCAATCAAGCATGAAGTTCTCTCATCTCTCTTTCCACAGCTTGATTGGGCATAGATCTCTCTTGACATCTTCTTGGCGACATTGTTTCAATCTGTCCATGCAGAATTCAAATCACAATTGTCTTATGTATTCCCTCTATAGAAAATAAAATTTGTTAGCTCTGATACCACTTGATGCAGACCCCCACCTTAGCAAGGTCTGCTTGACCTCTCAGTCTTTGGATATTCCAATTCTCGAGTCGAAATGACTCCTCGGTCCCTGCTGGAACCTTCAACACTTAAGACCATAGGTCCTTTTCTACGCTTCGCCCACACAAACATGCACTAGACGTGAGCCTCTACTCCACGTGACCACTAGTGTGACCACATGCTTAACCCCAAAAAGGCACGTCGCGTTTTGCGATGTCGGGACTTCTGTTACAAGGCACCCTTTCTCCTCCAGTTCATGAAATCCCAAAATGGGCTAAAGATCTCTAGCTCCTCCTTTAAATTCTCCTGATGTGACCCTCAGTTGTGACCTAGGGCCCAACCTTCGAGCGCGTCGGGATTTCATGTATCGGGGATTCACAACGTAGCTTTTCTCCCTTTGCTCGATATCCAAAATCACGATGTTTCTTCGCCACAGATCAATGGTCCCAAACCTTCGACGATTTGATGGTCCAAATTATGTCGGGATTTCGCGTATCACGACTTCCAGGTAGTTGTTTCCTCCACATTCCCGATTCCCGAAATGCCAAAGTTTTGGAGCGCTCCAAATCAACATGCATGATCCTCTAGATCTAACGACTGTTATCCCTCCTGAGCTTGCGAGGGTTGAAAGACTCTCACCTTTATTCTCCTTGCAACTATGTTGGATCTAACGGTCCACGGGTGTCAGCATTTCTCCCTCCGAGAGTTTCCACCATCCATTCAGGTTCTTGATACTTCCCGGCCAAATAACTTAGCATCTTTCCTCCTGAGCTTGATTTCACGAGGTGACTACAAACCTCATCCTTTCTTCGAAATATTTGAAGTCTCTATCCCTCATGATCTTGGTTCTTGCTGCAAACTCAAGGATTCTAGGGAATTCCTGTGCGCACTCCTTCTGGCCTTCACGATAATTGTCGATTATCTGATGTCTTCCACCTCTACGCAGTCCTTGCGACAAAAGTCCTTCAACCACTCACTTGGGTTGGAAAATTATAAGACTTCAATCGGGCCTGTGCACACTTTGCATGGCTCTATGCTATACTTGCACTTATGTTGGTATAAGAACAACAATATCCCTCCTGAGCTTTCTGAGATAAAACTCAAAATCTTGTCAACGCACTGCTTGCAGACTTTCACTGCACTCCTTGCAGGAATTCTCAGGAAGAGAAACAATTGAAACTTACACTCTCCCTCTCATAGACTTCATACATTCAACATGAAATCTCAGATACACACATAGTATTGAAACAAATGCATACGCAAACTGTAAACATACCATTCAATAGATGCAAACAACGACCATAATAACACCATGAAATTGGATCAAATCATTCTTATATTAATTCAAGTGCTTATGTACAAGGATTCAATAGCAACAACTATCTTCTCATACAACTTCTACAATCTATGTTCTTCTCTGCTTTCCTATGCTCTCTTGCTCTACAACTTCTAACTACTATATGAATAATGATACAATACAATACATACGAGGGAGCTTTATCGATTTTTCCCTCCTACAACCTCAAGCTATCTAATCGAATTAAAGCCTACATCTACTTTACATTCATTACATTAAATGCCTCCAACCGACATATGAGAGCAAACACTCAATATATGTGTTACAATCTCCAAACCATAAAAGCAAATATATCTTTTCTAGATATTACATTAATGTTTCATCTTTCACATTCAAAACGTCTTCAAAATGCGCGCTGGTGCATATCCAACTGTCCTCCACTTGCGCTTGCTTGCGATGCTCCTGCATCAAAGGTTCTTCATCATATTCCCATAATTCCACGCTTGCAGTGAATTTTCAGGTGCCAAAGCATAGTAGGGCTTACAGATTACCATGCAAGGAACAAAAGTGAAGATGGTGTTCCTCAATGTTGGTTGTGGAGTCTGATTATCTTTCTGATTCAGAGGTCTTTGTTTTCAACCATGTTTATATGCCATGAAGACTTTACACCCCAAAATAATGTACACTCATCCATGTGGGGAAGTACAGGGGGGGGTTACCCACCCTATGGGATTTGAGGGAAAGTGGGCCCCCGGCGGGGGTTCAGGGGCGAAGCCCCTGAAGGAAAAAATTGCCTTGTAAATGTATATTGTAATTTCATTGTAAATATGGACCGATCATTATAAGGTCACAGATCTAATGGTAGAAGTTATGTTAGGATTTTTTTCCCTAGAAGGCAACCCTCTTTTATGAGGGAAATTTATTGCGGCTAGGTATCATAGCGAATATTGTATTCTGAGAGAGGAGACTGTTAGAGAAAGAAGAGGAAGTTACAATGGGTTTGTTGTAGGTTGTATCCCTTCATTTGTTGGATAATAATAAAGGAAGGACTTGGCAATTTCTCTGGTGGACGTAGCCCACACTAGGTGAACCACGTATATCTGTGTCTCTATTGTATTGTCTATCTTTTGTGTTTTATTTCCGCATTTGTTTTATTTTGTTGCTCCGTGATCCTATTTTTCTAACACTCAAATGGATGTATATGGTTCTGCATATAAGAACATTGAAGAAAGTTGTCCAATTTTTATTGGCAGTTGACGTTGTCAATCCATTTGGAGAGGTCAAGTCTATTTAATGAGTGTGGCCTATTGTTGTTATAAACAATAACCTTCCTCCTTTGATATCAATGAAGAGAAAACACACAATGTTGGCAAAGATTGTTCCAAGTATTTGTTTACGATAATTTTTTGGACGCAACATTTCATTTGTCTTGTTCGTTGCATAATTTATTTTACACAACACACAAAGTGGTAATGATGTGTATTTTCAATCAATTAGGTAAGTACCAAGTTAAATATATGAATGTATATATTGAGATTCTTATCAACACGCTACTAAAGTTATGGGCTTGCATCACTATGTATGACATCTCTAGACCAATAGGGCAAAAGCAATTTCAATCCCATGGAATACTTACATGGAAAATTCATGATGCGCAAGTGCTAACATATTTTGTGGTATGTAATGTACTACTGCATTTTAATAGTATATAATTTTTTGAAAATATCATGCAAGTTTTTTAAATGATTCCTTGGTACATAATTGATACTGACATTAATCCATATGTTGTAGACCTTCAAACAAAGGGTAAATTTGCATGTCCAGTATGTGGTATTAGGATGAAATATCGACGTTCAAGAAGTTTAGGAAAGGAGGTGTTTGATGAGTATAGACACTTCTTCCCTAAGAACCATAGGTATCAAACTATAAAAATATTTTCCAATTTGAAATAAGAGACTGGAATAAAACCACGAAGAATGACACATCATCTATGGAAGTCATAATATAATTGAAATCGTCAAGGTAAGAAATTGGAAGTTGGAATATAATATTGTTGGTTGTGGAACCTAATTATCTTCCCGATTCATAGGTTTGTTTCAGCTGTGCTTGGACCCCATTCCCTAACGGGGGGTGTGGGGGCGCCTTCCCCCCCTAGCGAGGGATTTGGTAGCAACACCCCTGAAGAGAAATATTGGGAAAAATTTCCTTGTAAAATATTGTAATTTCGTAGTCAATCTGGACCGTTCATTATAAGGTCATAGATCTAACGATAGAAGTTATGTTAGGGTTTTTTTTCCCTATAAGACAACCCTCTTTTATGAGGGAATTATATTACAACTGAGTATATGTGTGAATAGTGTATTCTGAGAGAGGAGATTGTGAGAGAAAGAAGAGGAAGTTACAATGGGTGTGTTGTAGGTTGTATCCCTTCATTTTGTTGGATAATAAAAAGGAAGGACCTGGAAAATTCTCTGGTGGACGTAGCCCACACTGGGTGAACCACACATATCCGTGTCTCTATTGTATTGTGTATCTTTTGTGTTTTTGTCCACATTTGTTTTATTTTATTGCTTCACTATCCTGCTTTTCTAACAAACACAAATCGTAAAGGTAAGCAATTAATCTATGTATCATATCTATTAATGTTTAACAATTTTAATTTGTATTGAATTATGTTTACTGTATCTAACAATTATTGTCGTAATCTCATTTATTTTCCATAAATGTCATCAAGGAATTAATGGGATTCCACGAGGAATGAAAAGATACCCTATACAATTCAGTAGGTTTCCCTACTATGAGAACCTACAAATAACTTATTTGTTTGATACAATGTATATCAATAAGAATGTAATAGAAACATTATGGATAATCTTAGATGGAAGGAGTGACAATGAAAAAATTGTCAAAATTTGTAGTGACATTCAGAGAGCCAATCATGCAATGAAAAATGTGATTCATTCAAATAGTGATGGACATCGAGATAGTCTTCCATGATTATTTAAAGAGTAGAAAAACAATGTTTTAAAATAGGTCATTAGAAAAATTAAATTTCCCACGGGATTTGTTTGAAACATAAATAATATCTTAACAAAGAAAGGTGAATTTGTTGGGGTAAAAACTCATGATTGGCATACCTTCATTAAGGTAATTATTTTGTTATATTTGTATATTGGTATATATCTTTTTGATATTTTTTTTGTTTACTTTTTTGTTACAGTATGTTCTACCTATATCTCTTCCAGACAACTTTGACAACAACATAAAACATGTCATATATGATCTTGGCAAATACACGAGGTAAGTAACAATTTCTATGAAAAATATTTGTTGCAGAACTTGTTGATATGTGTTTTACTTGCAATATATATACTTAAACCTCTAATTTTCTTGCATCATGTGTAGGTGGTTTTTATCTAAAGAAGTCCATAAAGAAGATATAAAGTCTTGGAGTAGAGAATTTCCTCGCCTAATGTGTGAAATGAAAAAGTACCTAGTTCCATAATTTTTCAATGCACACGAACACTAATTCATACACCAAGTTGAAGAGATTGAAATGTGTGGACCTATACACACAAGGTCAATGTGGATGGTGGAAATGAATTTGAAATCGTTCAAGCCCTTTGTTAGAGAAAGAGCATGTCCTGAGGGTTCTATGGTGGAGGGCTATATGGTATATCAATCCTTGGTGTATATTAGTCAATATCTTCCTAAATTAGCAGTAGATATGAATGTGTCTCTCATTTGGGAAGTCAAATCCATAAAGTTTTTTGAATGGGAGGTCATGTTGGGGAAATGTAGAATGAGGAAAGTGAAAGGTAATTAGATTGTAGAAATTTACAATAATTTTGTTTATTCATTTTTATCTATATCGCACCTATTTAATTTTTATTCTTCATTAATTATTAAGCTTTTCCATGGTACCTAATTATTGATGAATTGTTCTTTTTTCATATACTTTTGTTTATTCATTTTTATCTATATTGTACCTATTTAATTTGTATTCTTCTATCAATTATTAAGCTTTGCCACGGTACCTAATTATTGATGAATTGTTATTTTTTCATATAGTTGGTCGAGAGTGGGATGCACTACATTTATATATCATAAACAATCTTGATTGGATGAAGGTATGGATAAAATGGTATACAATGTTATGGTAGGTTATCATGGGAAGGGGTGGCTACATTGGTTAAAGAGGCTCATTGTAATCAATATAACAATTTTACACAGATGAAACTTAATTTGGCATATGGTTTAAATGATAAACATGAAATCATATTCACCGACATATTTTACTTATTTTCCTTTATATTAATGTATGTGGTATGTTGTTTTCTTAAAATATTTACTAAGCCTAAATATGTTTATTAATTGACAATTCATTTTTTACATGTTGGGCATATTGTAGTTGAAACACCACACAGTTGTGTGGTGCAATGGTAGTAAATTTTGCATAAAAAAGTTGGATGACAAGAAGAAAACCTTTGATTGTGGGATAACTATAGTATTTCAGGTCATTAATGTTTCCTATAGAAGTGATAGGCATCTAGAGGTATCTAAAAATAAATACTATGGGCATTTGAATGATATACTTGGATGTGACTTTAAATCCTTTAAATTAGTCCCGTGTGAGGACAAATGGTACATGTTACGACTGAGTAAACGTGGTCATAAAATAACTATTATTGAGCATGCTAATGGATTTACCATGGTTACTACAAGGACAATTGAGCAAGGTACTAAGCTTTATGTTCTTTCAAGCCAATGTGAGAAAGTCTTTTACTCAGATGTTCCAGGTAAAGTAGGATGGTCATATGTTGTTAGATATGATCCAAGAGGAAGGAATGTAAAGTATAATGTAGCAGAAGAAAATGATGTAGAGGAGCAAGTAGTTGTGTTAGACAAAGAAGATGAATAAGTTGAGCTAGATGTAGATGATAATGTTCTCAACGATCATATCGATGATGAAATTATCAAAAGTGACACTGATGATGATGTTGTTATGCCCAATCCTTTCAATGTCAATTATGAACTGGATTTTGAAACAAATGATACAAATGTGGATTTGGACGAAGAAGAAGATCAATGATATTGAATTGTTGAAATGTAGGTTGGGGTATGTGATTATATATTTTCTATAGTTTATTCTCTTTAAAATATTTTCTTATATGGGTTAATTATGTGTTGTTAAGTTTTATGTCATATTTTTATAAGTATCATTGGTTGGTTAGAAGTCATTGACCTCCATTTCTCTCATAACCCACCAACCTATAACCTCCTAACCCATTTCGAGCATGTGTTGATTGATTTTAACCATCAGTGAATGTTGATAATTTACCACAAATTTTTAACCCTCCATCCAATAACCTTGGTAACTTTATAACCCTCCATCCAATAACCTTGGTAACTTTATAACCCTCCACCCTCATCCACCATAGGGACCATGGGAATTATCCAAAACCACTACCCAGGATATAAATGGAATATTTGAGCTACAAGTGTCATATGTCGAACATTACAAGGTTTAACACAAAAAAATAAAATTGGTGGACATGGTTTAGGGTCAAGGGTTAGGACTTAGGGATTGAGGGATTAGAGGATTTAGGGGTTAGGGGTTTTAGTGGCTAGGGATCTTAGGGGGGTTTAATGGTTAAAGGGGTTATATATAATTGTATAACACGTATTGTATATGAATTTAAATATAAATTATATTACAAACAAATAACAAATAACAAATAACAAATAATAAATAAACAAAAATAAAAAACAAAATTCAAACATTAAAAACACATTATGGTGCCAAACCCTCGGATAAATAAACTCACTGTAAACATGTTGACCATTGCACTGATCTACCCCACCTGCCAATAAGGAGAGTGTGTAGAGGATTAACCCACTGATGTTTGCGTTGGATCGACCCCCCTTGTCAATATGAAGAGTGCACAGAGGAGCAACCCACTAACATTTGCATTGGATCAATCTCACCTACCAATAAGGAGAGTGCGTAGATGAGTAGACTCATAAAAGGAGAGAACATTGCCACTTGTCCATCCAAGGAGTGATCAACCCTACAACGTCTTCGAAATGTAGTCCCATCGCTGATGTAGATAGAAAATGTACATCTTGTAGTTGTTTTTTCAATATGACATGGTTTACAATGGCTCTATTTGAGTTCCATTCACTTCATTTTTTCTCGGTCATTCACTCCTTACTTTAGGTTCGATACAATGTATACTACATATTTTTTCCATATTTTTATACACGCAACAAATAACAAACATGGTTTGAAATGAAAATTCAATAGACACGATCAGGCCAAAAATATAGATCCAGGATCGACGGTCTCAATTTATTTCAACCGGTGAAAGTGAATGTTGGATAAAAAGGGGTTGGAGGCCTAAATTATAAACGATTGTATTAACGACCGATAACGTGCCATACCCTTATTCATTTCGGTACACAAGGGTGGTATTACAAAACCACTTTAGCTTTCCCATGAAATGCACGAATGGATCACAAGTGGAAGTGTGATGTAAGACAAATAAAAAAGGTGTCGTATCGGTGTAATCCAAAGGATTTAAAAAAAAAATTAAAACAATAAACCCCGAAGCAAATGAGGTAAATGCATACGGTAAACATTGTTACGAGTATAGTAGACTCCAGTAAAAGTAGTCAAATTCTCCTTTGACAAATAATTTTGGGCAATGTTATCTTTTCCTTATTTGAAATATGTTTTTATTGTTTAGAATAGGGATATATGGAGAAAGATAGTCATTATGGTCAGTTATCAGTCTCTGATGAAAAAGTCTTAATGGACCGGGATTGTAAAATTTTTGAAACCGTTCTGTCATAGTTTGATCCTTATGAGTTAGTAAAGTTATCATGTGATAGACATAGGCATTTGCATGATTATTTACATATTTGGAAGTTCAACTTGGGTAAATTCATTATTCCCCAAACTTATTATTTTCCCAAGTCTGTCTCTTGGTGTACAAAGAACTATCTTTTTGAGAAAAGGGCCATGGTATTTGAAAATGGTTCCATTATATTCTATATCAATACTGAGTCTATTAAAAAAATGCTATCTCTTCCCAAAAACCTTAACTCTAAGGCTTGGAATCAGTTAAAGAATTTGGGTGTTAATTATTGTACTTCCATTGTGGATGCTACAAAGGTATTAACAAAGAATAATTTGGTTCAACAACCTCAAAATAAATGTAGTTCAATCCATATAAGTATTGAAACCTTCATGAAAAGATACAAAGAATGAGTTGAAATGGGACTACCTTCATGTTGAGATAAAAATAGAAACTTTATTTAGCAGGGATCATATAAATATATGCTAATAAAGACAAGGGATGATATAACTAAATTTCAAGATATGGATGGTGTTTTAAAATGTCAAACTATTGTCTGCAAGTTAATATATAATTTTCATTTATTATGGAAAATCAAAGCTTTCTTTCCTAATATTCCATCATATGATAGATATACGAAGCTTGATATAACTTCTAGAAAAATAGTTAAATCTTGAAGATAAAATGTATGGAACTAGCCAAGATCATACCTTGTTAGGAAATTGTACCAAATGTATTGTGTTCTATACTCTGTTTTATACATACTTGTACTATGTTATATACATGCCTATACTATGTTCTATAAGGTAAATGCAAACAATGACTTGGTTCTAATACAAATATTCAGTTGTTGGGTATTTCATCATCACTTGTCCTTCTTGGCTTCATGGTTCATCATTATAATGACGTACATAAAATTTACAGAATAAACAATGACACTTTTATGGAATAAAGAATGACATATTAGGATGTGTATGGAATAAATAATGACATTTTTTTCTTTGATGAAAATATGGTATAGATGAGATTTTTCAGCAAAGGTATGTTTTTAGACAAATTGTGCACATATGAATGGTCTTCATAGGAAGATGAATGAAAATGGATGTTGATACAATGTATAAGATGGA
>ML798295.1:173765-199513 GCA_009831015.1 Picea engelmannii | reverse complement strand
CTCCATAATTTGAACCATTCAATTTGGAGGTCATATGAGTCTTAGGTGTGCATTTTACAGTAAGATGGTTTTACACTCCATTTTACAAAAAGTCTTGAATGTTGGTTCAAGGTAGAAGTCCTTAGTCATTTTAAAGTGCACTCTAGATAAAATATATAGATTTAGAATGTTATTAAATTCACCCCAAAACTAAAATCACTAAATTTGGAGCTATATAGAAGCATGGGTGTGCATTTCCATTAGGTCATTTTCTATTGTTTTGGTCTTTCAATTTACAAGGTAGATTTTGCCTCTTTTACACAACAACCACTTTTATGTTTGCAAATGAAAATCTAAATATGTAGACATGTGTAAAATTATCTAAGACACCCTCAAAAACTTGAATCACCCAAATTGCAGGTGTGTTAAGATCTGGGCATGCATTTTTTTTTAGGCTTGGCGTGCATTTTGCATAAATGCATAAATTATAGCTTAAAAACAAAACATGTATTTTTCTCATTCATGTATTCCACTTTATTATTTCTATAGTCTTGTGCATGTTGATATGTATGTATGTTTATTTAATTGTTATTCAACCATATAAATGTTTATTCTTTGGTGATTTCTGCAGGTCTTCGCAGTGGAAATGCAACTAACAACTAGCCTATGTGTGATGTAGTTGTACAAGCTCCTGCCTTATGAAGTTCATGGACATAGGTAGTTAGTACTCATTTTTTTCATTTTAGTTAGTTTGTGTGCACAATTGCCAAAGATTAATGTATATTTCAACCCTTTAGTAAATTCTGGGCATAAATAACCCTAGTATACAATCTTTAGGGTTTACAACAAATACACAATTGTGTAACTTGTAAATTTTAAATTACCAACACCATACATTTATTTTTCTTCCCAGGGCATGCATTTTTCATCATGCCATGTTTTCATGCATTTTTTTCCTTTATGTTTTTTGTTTTGCATTTACAAGACAATTTTTAGTCTTTATACACAACATAGGGTTTTTGGTTTCAAAATGCACAACTAAAGTATGAATAGATGTAAAATGATAAAAATCAAAACTCAACAATTTGAACCATTCAATTTGGAGGTCATATGAGTCTTGGGCATGCATTTTACAGTAAGATGGTTTTACCCTCAATTTTACAAAAAGTATTGAATCTTGGTTCAAGGTAGTAGTCCTTAGTCATTTTGAAATGCATTTTGGATGATATATATAGATTTAAAATGTTATTAAATTCACCCCAAAAATTAGATCACTAAATTTGGAGCTATATAGAAGCATGGGAGTGCATTTCCATTAGGTCACTTTCTATTGTTTTGGTCTCTCAATTTACAAGGTAAACTTTGCCTCTTTTATGTTTGCAAATGAAAATTTAGATATGTAGACAGGTGTAAAATTATCTAAGACACCCTCAGAAACTTGAATCACTCAAATTGCAAGTGTCTTAAGACATGGGAATGCATTTTTGTGAAGCCTAGCGTGCATTTCTGCACAAGGGCATAAATTATAGTTTGAAAGTAAAACATGTTTTTCTTAAGTGTGAGTGTGCATTTTTAGATGTGGAGGCTATAACAAGATTGAATTAGGTTTTTATGCAACAATAGAAACCCTAATATTAATTATCTATATTATCATATATCGAGAACATTTTCATCTACAACATATCTAAAAGTAAATGGAGCCAACTCTATTCGACAACACAGTTATTCCAACAGAGGACAAACACCTTCAGTAACCACTCACACAACCAAATCAAAGATCAACATGCCGATATTTTTAATTGGTAAAACCCATGTGGGGAAACATTGATGACCCCAACCAACGTGGCCACTTGGAGCAATTTATTAACGCAAAATTAAATATTACAAAGAGATATACAAGAGAGTTTCTCACAATCAATCATTGGCAAATGACCCTCCATTCTCTTTAAATAGAGATCATGGACCAATCAGGTGTTAATCCACATATCAATGTAGTCATTAAGATCAAGGAGAATATGAACCGTTAGATTACTTTGTGTTGGGAACATAATGTGACTGTAAGATTACCTAACTACAAATGCATACTAATGCATACTAAAGAAACACACTTTTATCTAACGACACATTAGACAAAGTTTATTTTAACTAAATCCTAAGTGTCTAAATATCCTAACATCCCCCCTTAAGAACAACTTGGGATATGATTGAAGGATTTACAAAGGCGACACAATAGGAGAAGGAAGGAGGCATTGAAATCTACCCCCCCTTAATGACATCTCCCTGAATTCCCAATATAGATAGATGTTTGGAAAACTTCGCTTCTGTAAGAGACTTTGTGAAAATGTTAGCAACTTGATCTTCTGTAGGGAAAAATAGCACTTCAATAAATCGATCATGAATGAGATTTCGGATGAAGTACATGTGTATCTTGATGTGTTTGCTACATTGATGTTAAATTGAATCTTTGGAAATCTTGATGGAACTTTGATTGTCACACTAGAGGGTTGTCAAATGTTGTTGTTGGAATCCAAACTCTGAAAGGATATGTCAAAGTCACAAGGCTTATTGACTTGCATTAACCATTGCTCGATACTCTACTTATGCTGAAGAAAAAACAATATCTTGTTGTTTCTTACAAGCCCAAATGACAAGTCCTGAACCAAGAATGAAAACATAACCTGGAGTAGACTTTTTATCATCAGGTTCATCGACCCTATATGAATAAGTGAAACCAACCAATAAAGGAGACCCCCCTAAGCTATAATGTATCTCAAATTGAGCTATATCCTGGACATATTGAAGTATTCTTTTAGCTACTTTCCAATGGTTTTCATGGGTGTTTTCATATACCAAGCAACAAAACCAACAAAAAAGGAAATATCAAGATGGGTATGATTTAAATATTAGAGGTTACCAACTAACTGATGATACAAAGTGGAATTAACTTTAGGATAAGTACAAGTGGAAACAAGTTTTACTCCAAACTGGAAGGGAGAAGGGGTTGGTTTACAATCTTCCATGTGAAAGTGACGAAGAAGATCACAAACATACTTAGACTGGGAAAGAAAAATTCCTTCTTTGGTTTTCAATACTCAGAGGCCAAGGAAATAGTGCAAATAGCCTAAGCCTCTCATTTCAAATTTATTTTTAAGGCTTGATTTCACATGGGTCAAAAGTTTTGGGTCACTACTAGTGACGATAAGGTCATCAACATAAATAAAAAAGATTATGCGATGGATTACTACTTTTTGGTATCGACATTAGGGTTAGAATGACATCTAACAAAGTCGGTATCGAGAAAAAAGTTTTCCATTTTGGCATACCAAGCTCGAGGAACTTGCTTAAGAACATAAAGATATTTCTTAAGGTGGAAAACAAGGTTGGAGTCATTCTATACATAGATAGGAGGTTGTTCCATGTAGATTTCTTCTTACAAACCCCCATGCAAGAAGGAAAATTTAACATCCATCTAATAGACCTCCCATTTATGTGGCGCAACAAAGGAAAGAACAAGGTACATGGAATTCATTTTGGCTACAGGGGAAAAGGTTTCATTATAGTCAATGCCTTCAACTTGAGAGAACCCTTTGGAAACTAACTTATTTTTTGAGATGTACATCCATTTACATCTAAGAAGTTTTCTTCACTTCAGAATAGGTATAAGATCCCAAGTATCATTTTCCATTAAAGAATGATACTCTGCATTTATTGTTGTATCCCAATCTGGATGACCTAAAGCTTCTGCAAATGTCTCTGGATCATGAGTTTCTGAAAATTGAGACAAAATAGAAGAGGCTCACTAGAACTGTGAACGTGTTCGACGCTGATCTAAAGGATCACCGACAATATCACCAGCTACTTCTCATGTTGAACAAACCCATCTAGGAAGCGGTGGTGTTGGTGTAGGTTCATGTTCATGTTCATTAGACTCATATGGAGGATGGTGAGCAGGTGGAGGTGGATTTTCATCTGCACTATCATCATCTGAAGAAGAAGAAACCATAATAGGAATAGAAGAAGGCACAAACTCTGAAGATGGCTCGTAGGCCAAAGAAGGCACAACCACATAATTAGGTTTGTAGGCCAAGAGATTTTCATCAAATTTAACATATATTCTAATAATAATTTAATTGGAATGAGGTTGAAGAAGTTTGTAACCTTTGACATCTTCAAAATATCCAACAAAAATACGTTTCTCACTTTTAGGTTGTAAAGATTTCCTTTTCTCATCAGGAATGTGAGCCCATGTTATATTGTCAAATACAGGGAAGTGAATTACATCCGACTTAAGTTTATTCCATGATTCTTCTAATATTATATTTTTTAGAGCCTTAGTGGGAGTGTGATTTACTATGTAATTTGCACAATTAATGTCTTTCGCCCAATAATTTGGACTTGGTCCCTTAGATTGAATCATACAATTAGCCATTTCTTTTAATGTGTGGTTCTTTCTCTCAACAACACCATTTTGTTGTGGTGTATATGGAACATTGTGTTGCATTTGGATGCCCTGTGTAGTGTAGTAACTTGTAAAATTTTTGTTCACATATTCACCTCCATCATTTGTTCTTAACCTTTGAAGTTGATGTCTATATTGTTTTTTCTACAAAGGCCTTGTAGGCCAAAAAAATTTCAAACACTTCACTCTTAAGTTTTAAGAAGTAAACCCAAGTGTGTCTAGAAAAGTCATCAATGAAAGTTAAGAAATACTTGCATGCAGAAAAAGGAGAATAAAGTGGACCACACAAGTCACTGTGAACAAGATGCAAAGGGATCAAGGCATGCCAAGAGGCACATTTGTCAAAATTTTCCCGATGATGTTTGTCGAGGACATAACCGACACAAACACCATCTCTGCAAGAAACAAAAGGAAGACTAGTCACCATATGTTGATTACATAGTTGATGCAATGAATGATAATTTAGATGACCAAACCACTCATGCCAAAGTTTGCTCAAGTCATCGCTATGAGCAACAAAAACTAATGAAAAATATGATGACCCAAAGTTGTCAAACTTGTACAACCTAGTAATATCATCAACAATTCCAGTTGCAATAACATGCTTAGGATCTTTTAGATCCTTGATTACAACTTGGTGAGGTGAAAACTTTACGATTTGACCTTCACTTGAATGAGTGATTTGATACATTGATAGAAGGTTGCAGGAAAGACTTGGAACACATAATACATCATTGAAATTACCATTATCTACCTGAATTGTTCAATACCCTACAACACTAAGAGATATTTCATCACCAATAAATATTTTATTGGTGTTGCATTCATTAAGAGAAAAAAAATATGGCTTTATCCTTGGCCATATGATAAGATTCTCCATAATCAATAAGCCACTCATCATAAGAAGAAGTAGAAGTTGTATTGAATGAGAAACTAGAAGTAGAAAGTACATGTCCATGATAAGAAGAGTAAGAAGAAGAAGAATCGATATTGATGTTGTTCTTCTTCATCGTTGCTTCCAAAGATTCCATATTCTTAAAACATTTGGACTCCAAATGGCCACCTTTCCCACAAAAGTTGCAATGTTTTTCAGTCTTCTTATCTTTAGATTTGGATCATTTTTCACCATTAGGAGTAGAATATGGTTGAGAGGGTTTAGGACCCTTGTTTTTCTTGTTGTCATGGCGAAGATGATGCTTCTTGGGATTCTTGGATTTATCTTTATGATGGAACACTAAGGCTTTGTTGGAGGTACCTGCAGTGTTGTTCACTCCAAGTTGCACACATTTATCTTTCTCTCTAATTAGAGAATCACAAAAGGACTCAAGAGAGGGTTCTTTATAAGCACTCCCTATAGATTCTCTAGTGGCATAAAAGGTAGATACAAAAATAGAATATGTGCTACCAAGATTAGAGAGAATAGCATATATGCAACGGTCGTCCTTCATATCTAGTTGGCACTCTATACACAAAATTCTAAGTGTTTTGAACTTAGATAAGTAATATTCAATGTAAGGAAAATCATTTGGACTTGAAGTCATTAACTAATTTTTCGACTGGTGAGCATGAATAATATCGTGTTTACCAAACACGGCTTCAAGATTTTCTAAGCTTTATATGAGCCCTTAATTCCTTGAAGGTGAAACCTTAAATCAAGAGGAATGGACATGTTGATTAGTCCACATGATTCACCATTCCTATTAACCCATTTGGCATACTTGTCACTATCAATGGGTTCTTGTTATTTTCCCAAGGTAATCTAGTATAATCCTTTACTTCTTAATACATCCTCCATATGCCATTTCCATGAGAAGTAGTTGGAAATGGTATGGAAAATATCATTGGAAGATGCCATATTAAAATATGCATAAAAAGATGAAATTGATGGCTTGGATGGAAAGATCTTGAAAAAACAGGCAGCTAAAAAACCAACACTAAAAACGAACTTCATATGTGAAAGTTATGCCCTTTTAAAAAAAGGCATAAACAGTAACCAATGAGCCATGTGGCAAGTGGAAGCTGGTCCACATGGTGATACCCCTCCTTCTCATAACCTCACTTTTACAGATAAGTTTTTTATGAAGTGACCAACTTTTATAGAATAAGTGGGGATCACTTTGAAGATGAAATCACTTTATAAATGAAATTTGCATGCAAAATAAATAAATTAAAATAAAATATTAAAGCTTCCTATAGTTATTCACTTTTATAATTTAAGTGAAATACACTTTACAATGGATGCAAGAACTTTTTTTCAAAAAAAGTCAGAAGAAAAAAAAGACTTGAACTCAAGACCTCTTACTTAATAAAGCAACCTTTAACCAAGTGAGCTAGTGCAAAACACATTATATTGTTAAGAAAGAGGATTATTGTTGTTGTTGTTGTTGTTGAAGACGGCCTTGGAGAGTGTGATAAAAAAAACTTCTTTTTCACACAAGAAAGAAATTCCGCTTCTTGACGACAACAAGGATTATATCTTGGTTAGCTTACTCGGAAAATGCAAGTTTTCTCTCTATTTTTTATTTATCAAGATCGTACAGAGTGCACGACAAAGAGCACATGCAAAGAATAAAACATTTCCGCTCTGTTTATAATTTTTCAATATCGCATAGAGCGCAGAGCGCAGGGAAAAGAGCATACGCAGATTGAAAAGAGTATCAACCAAAACAAAATTAAATATTATCTCTGTAAAAATTTAAAAGGGCGTATTCAAGCTTTATACCTCTAAATCTAATTGAAATGGATGTATCTTGGGAAAATATTAACCTTTTTTAGTGAAACGAAAGGTGTTCCTAACTGAAATGAGCACTCTGGATGCAATGGAAAAGTTCTCTCAACCCATAAATGTACAAAAATGGCAGAAACCAAAGATCCAACAACACATCTTCACTATCTTTATCTACAACGAGAGTGGGTCTTCAAATGTGCTCTGATACCATGTTCGACAACACATGTATTCCAATAGAGGATGAACACCTTCAATAACCACTTACACAACCAAATCAAATATCAACACATTGATGTTTTTACGTGGTAAAACCCTTGTGGGGAAACATCCACAACCCCAACCAATGTGGCCTCTTGGAGCACTTTAATAATGCAAAAGAAAATATTATAGAGAGATTTAAAAGATATTTTCTCACAATTGATGATTGACAAATGATCCTACATGCTCTTTAAATAGATATCATGGACCGATTAGGTGTTAATTCATGGATCAATGTAGCCATTAAGATTGAGGAGAATATGAATTGCCATATCACTTTATGTCGGGAACATATCGTGACTATTGGATTACCTAACTATAAATGCATACTAAAGAAACACACTTTTACCTAACGACACATTAGAACAAGTTAATATTAACTAACTCTTAAGTGTCTAAATATTCTAACAAACTCCCCCTACATAATAAGTAGCATAATCACATAGCTCCACACTTATTCCTCTCTCTATGTCCCAAAACAAGATAAATAATGACCTCATGTGTCATATGTATCTATGACACATTATGCACATACCAATAAACATTATACATAGTGTTAGAAGATAATCAAGGTACTATAGCCATATCCATCCTTAAAAATTAGTTATAGGAAGAAGAGAAAACCCTTTCTAAGGTCTGAGTGATTTTCCTACACATCCTAGGGTTTCACACCCAACAACCTCAGAAAATTGAAGCAAAAACCTCAACAAGTTCAAGAACATATCCCAAGTACACCATATCTAAAGTACCAACTCCCTCTTTCACCTAGAGTGATCTCAGGCAAAATAGATTTGATACTATGTAGAAATCTCTATGTCTCAACTTTTAATGCAAAATAGAAATTTCACCTCGCAAGGAGGTTTCCCAGATCTTAACCTTGTGAATTTGAATGCTTATGGATTATTTGAAATACACTTTACAACAATAATCAACATACAATATTTCACTTCTTTTCAACCCCATTCAATAAGGCAATCCAAGAGAAATATACCAAATGTGTGTCAACACATTTCTACCCTTTAGGGAAATCTTATCATGCATAAACCAAATCTTAAATTTACATTATAATAGTATAAAATAGAACATCAAATATGCCCTCTCTTCTTCAAGATGAATGTTAAAACCATTAATAATTTCATCCTTAACTTATGTCCAATCAACAAGACATACAACTGCTAGAAATTACCAAACCATGAAGATAACAATAGCTAAAAATCAAATATACTATAAGACAATTTTGGATAATTTAAAACTTCATATATATATTCAAGAAATGAAGTTCAAGTACATACTATTAACTAATTACAAGTTGGTGCAACCCTCCAAGATCTTCAAAATCCTAGCAATGGAAAACCAAGAAAACCCTAGCCAACACCAAGGAGCTACAACAAGCATCACATTAGCAAGTTATCCTAAGAAAGGTACCTTCTCTTCTTGTCCTACTCAACCAATACAACTTAGGGTTTGATCCAAAAAACCATATCTCCATTGTTTCTAAAGGATGAAACCCTGACCCTAGTATTCAATATGCTCCAAGAAATCCTAGTGCCTCCAAGACAAGAGAGATAAAGTACACACACACACACACACACACACACACACACACACACACACACTAGTGCACTACTCTCCTTGCATATATCACATAATTTGATCAATATTATTATAATCATATCATCATAACCAATGTCTATCTCATAAGAACAAACCCAAGCATCTCAAAAGAGCAAGCTCCCAACAAATATGACATCTCTAGACTTCATAATTTCTCCTAAGGTTTCCTTGTGCCTTACTCTAAGAAGACAAGTACAAATAAAAGAGTACAATGATGATTATGAAACAAATATCTCATTTCTTCTATATATATGAGAGGTAAGGGAGGCCATCATTAAAAGTGTGGGCTTAAACCCTTACAAGCAGCCTTCTACAAACATAAGTACACTCACACATGTGAATCTCTACGCTCCAAAGGTACACATGTTAAGATCCAAGGTGATGTTGTACTCTAGCAAGGATCCAATGCTAGGGTTCTCCATGAGATGTGTCCAACACTCCCCTTACAATCCTCCAAGGAATCCAATGATCATCCTATAATCCTCCAAGGACTCCAATCCTCCTCCTAAAAGACTCCAAGCACTCAAACACTCTTCTTAAGCCATGTTCTCTACCAGGTCCATTCCACCTACATGAACATTGTTGCAACCTAGGCATCCCCAAGTTAACTACATGACTCCATAGAAGCATCCAAGCCACCCCATGCTATTTATGGCTCAATGGACTCCTATGGAATTCCAATCACTCCTCCTCTAATGCAAGGCATGCTCTGAAGCAAGAAACCAATCGCCATGTGGCCATCATGAAGAATATCCTAAGTTGTCTGGAGATCTTCAATGCTCCAAGGAAAAATTTCATGCAAGCATCCAATTGAGATTAAGAGTGGAAGTCCATAATGAACCATCCAAGGTACAATCATGCACAATATACCACAAACTACATGAATCACCCCCAAATATGGTGTAAACACTTCCAAAGTAACCCAAAAAGATAACACTACCTCTACAACTTGAACAAAATATCCAACTACAAATATATACCTATTGTAGTGTTATAGTCATCCTAAACATCATCCTCCATCAAGGTATTACACCTCTCATCCTCGAGACAACTATAAGGCTTAAGGATGGAATATACCAATGCAATGTGACTAGAATATATCCTAGGAGGTATACTCATTCTTACTGAAGATCTGGGTGCTACTACATATTCTTGAGCCTCCTCGAAACTTAAAGTTGTTATAGACTCTCACTAGATAGTGACTATACAAGAGTCACATGACCAACAATTAACCTGAAAAGTACTTGTGTAAAATCCCCACTATAATTCTCAGTTTAATTAATGCTTAATGTAGATCAAATATGTGGCTACGAATAAAGCGATGTAATATAAAAATTGTATTTCTATGTTTTAATAATAAAAATGTGATGCCAGATGCTCAAGGGACGTGGACAAGAGATGGGGGATGAATTAATCCATAATAGGGTGCAATGTCTAGGATAATTTCCAAGAGGGGTCCAAGGGGGAATTACCCATGCATATTAATTCAGCCCATTTTCCTAAATTTGTATATAAACCTTCCAATTTTTTATTGAGTGTTCCCAAAGCCAATCATTAAATGCATGTAAGAGGGTGGGTATGAGTAGTCGCATCCCAAATTTCTTGGGAACATGGGGGTTGAGTAAAATCAGCTTGGTGAAGAGTGTGAGTCAAGAAAGCCAAGCCAAAGGGAGGAAATTCGTATGGGCGGAGACAATAGTTTTATTTTGTGCATGAGGACCAAGTAGAGAGGAAAAAGAGAGTTTGAATCTAATGCATGTTGAAATTACTAAGACAACTGAGAGGGGGGGTGAATCAATTTTTATTGTGCTTAAACAATTTTAAGTCTATTAAACCATTCTTAATCTTTCTTCAAGTGATCATCAATATTATACAACATATGGATAACATAAATAATGAGCATCAGTCACACATAAGATATACACAGAGACAGATTTTCACGAGGAAACCCATAAAGGGAGAAAACCTCTTCTTCTTCAAAAGGAAATACAGTCTTTTAAGTTTTGTACATCATCTATGTTTGAGCACCAACTCAAAGTGAGGCTACTACCTCTGTTTTACAAGCTCCAACTTGTTGAGAGCACCAACTCTCTGGTTTTTCTAGCACCAACTCCCTGAGTGTTCCAGCACCGACTGGATGGAAGCACCTACTTCCACTTATACAAGCACCAGCTTGTTTGAGAGCACCAACTCTTCGATTTCTCTAGCACCGACTAGAAGGAAGCACCAACTCCCTAAATATTCCAGCACCAACTGGATTTATACAAGCACCAACTTGTATACAGAAAACTCTGTGTTTTCCCGAGCACCACCCTGCCACCTTGTTTTCTCTGGCTGCAACCAAATGGAATCTACAAGTCCCTGTGTTCAAGACCCCACTTGAACCTATGAGGACAACAATCCTCCCTAGCACCTCCCGACCACCCTGAAATATAAAACTTTGCTTTCTGTGAATTTATTACAGTGATTCAATAGTTTTCATTTGCTTACCAGGCTTATCATTGTTCAGCTATGTCACTTTGCTCTGCCTGCATCAGTGTCTCCCTTCTTGCATCCTCGTCATCTTTCTGATCTTATCCTCTGTCTCAGCATGCACACCTTGGATTTATCTTCTTCTCACAGATATGCATCTTTGATATGTGCTCTTTCTGCTCTCTTCCACTATTCTGTTATATTCAGCTTTTGTTCCTCATCTCTTTGTTTTCTTTCCACTGTGCATACTGTAATTTTACCTTTCTACAGTTCAATTTATTTTTCACACATCACAGCCACCCATGCACAGTCACAACATGTTTCTTTTATACACTTCCTCTTTGGTTACACCTCGAATTTCTTGGGCAAAAAATACCTCAGCAACTGAATCACCAACCGTCTAAGAACCATGATTTGGTTCTGCTAACTGAATCGTAACTGAACAGTTAATCATGAAGATCAACAATAGCCCTTCGATCAGATGCTCAAATAACTAGCACCATTGGATTAAATCCATGAGGTCTCACGTTTATTTCGCATTTCGTCATTTCGACATTCCTATGGTGAAGTGTTTCGACACTCCAACTCTCGGTATCCAAAACCTGCACCAAAAAGTGTTTTTTCGCATTTCAGCATTCCTGTGGTGAAGTGTTTCGACACTCCAACTCACGGTATCTGAAACCTACACCAAAAGGTGTTTTTCACATTTCAGCATTCCGACATTTCGGCATTCCTGTGGTGAAGTGTTTCAACACTCCAACTCTCGATATTCAAAACTTGCACCAAAAGGTGTTTTTCGCATTTCGACATTCCGACATTTCTGTGATGAAGTGTTTTGACACTTCCAACTCTCGGTATTTGAAACTTGCACCAAAAGGTGTTTTTCTCATTTTAGCATTCCGACATTTTTGTGATGAAGTGTTTCGACACTTCCAACTCCCAGTATTCGAAACTCCGAAATAGATTTTAGCTTCTGATACACCTCCAACACCCGGTATCTGAAACTATGAAATGGAGTTTAGCTTCCGATCTTTCCATGCAATCATCATTGTGCTGATGGTCGTGATATTTTCCATCAATGACAAACACGCATACTCTGCCTCTATCTGAAAACATGCCAACAATCTCCCCCTTTGGCATTGATGGAAACCCCTTGAAGAACATCCAATTATACCACTGTATCATCTTTGAAATTACCACAATGGAAACCCCTTGAAGAACATCCAATTATACCACTGTAGCATCTTTGAAATTACCACACTTTCTCCCCCTTTGACATCAATGTCAAAGAAGAGACGTGCTCCCCCTGAGTTGTTGCAGTACATACTCCCCCTGTCAACTATGAGCAGCTTAAAAATACAGCAGATATTCAATAAGTACTCCCCCTAACCAGGTGAACATATTAGATGAAAGAAGTTATAACCCCCAACTTTTGACGAAAATATCCAAAAGGGGTCACTGCTAACGGCTTAGTAAAGATATCAACTATCTGTTCTGTGGAAGGAATATAATTCACCTACACAATTATGTTTGTAACTTGTTCTCTAAGAAAATGGTATTCTATTGGTATGTGCTTAGATTTTGAATGAAGTACATGATTCTTAGAGAGACTGATGGCACTGGTGTTATCACGGTGAAGTGGAATGGGATCAATGTAAGTTACCTTCAAATCTGCAAGAGTTTGTATCATCCATAAAATTTGAGTGCAGCAAGTAGCAGCATCAATGTACTATGCTTTTGTAGTTGATAAGGAAATAGATCCTTTCTTTTTACTAAGCCATGCTACTAATGAGTCACCCAGGAATAATGCTCCTCCACTGGTGCTTTTTCTCTCATCAACACAGTTTGCCCAATCTGCATCTGAATAAGCAGTTAACTGAAAATTCTGATTTCTGGGGTACCCCAGACCATAAGTCATTGTTCACTTCAAGTATTTGAATATCCTTGTGATAGCTACCAAGTGACTTTGTTTAGAAGCTGACTGATAACGACCTACCATTCCAACAACTTGCATTATATCAGGACGGGATGTTGTGATGTACAGAAGACTACCTATCATTGATTTGTATGTCCTTTGATCAACATCGAGTGACATATCATCTTTACTGAGCTTGCAACCAACCACCATAGGTGTACTAACAGGAGAGGAATCCTCCATCTGAAATTTCTTCAACATCTCTTTCAAATATTTTTCTTGAGATATAAAAATTCCTGCAGAACTCTGTTTTACTTGTAAGCCAAGAAAAAATGGCATTTCTTTTATCAAGGACATCTCAAACTCTGTTTGCATAGAGTTAGAAAACCACTGGACAGATGATTCATTAGTACAACCAAAAATAATATCATCTACATAACCAAAACAACTAGTAAATTATCACCTTCAGACTTAATGTAGAGATTGTTGTCAACAATACCTTTCTTGAACCCTTTGTCTTGTAAAAAATTGTCCATTCTATAATACCAAGCTCATGGTGCTTGTTTCAGTCCATATAAGGCCTTCTTCAGCTTGCAAACATAATTAGGATTATCTGTCAATGAGAATCCTTCAGGTTGCTCCATATATACTTCTTCGTCTAGATCTCCATTAAGAAAAGTTGACTTAACATCCATCTGATACACTTTAAAGTTCTTATGGCATGAATATGCAAGGAACGTTATGATGGCTTCCAATCTTACCACCGGTGCAAAGGTTTCATCAAAATCTTGACCTTCAACTTGTGCATACCCTTTACAGACCAATCTGGTTTTATTTCTAACAACTTGTCCTTTTTCATTCATTTTATTCTTGAACACCCATTTGGAACCTATTACATTCTTATCTTCAGGTCTAGGAACAAGCTCCCAAGTATTTTTCTTCTCAATCTGATCAAGCTCTTCATTCATAGCTCTAATCCAATCATCATGATGGCTGGCTTCATAAAAAAATTTAGGTTCATTCATAGATAAAAAAGCAACACGAGATTGTTCTGAGTCTTTAATCAATTTCCTTATTGTCTGAACTCCTTTATTTATATCTCCAATTATCTGATTTTCAGGATGATTCTTTTTAACTATTCTAAGAGGTGATTTTGCTTCTTTCTGATGATTTGTGTCAGTCAGAGTATTCGTATCTTCATCTGATTCATATTCTTCTCTTTCTGATCCTTGGACCTGTTCATCTTCATCTTCAACTATATCTTTTGTTCTTGGTTCAGCACTGCTTACATTTCTGACCGGGATTTCTTCATCAACTTTTATGTCTATACAATCAACTAGTTTATGCAGCCTCTTATTATAACATCTGTACCCTTTATTGTTTGTAGCATAACCCAAGAATATACCTTCATCAGCTCTGTCATCATATTTGCCAATATTTTCATCATTTTTCTTGATATAACATTTACTCCCAAAGACTTTAAAATGCTTGATTGAAGCATGTCTTCCAAACCATAGTTCATAAGGAGTCTTGTCACTGTGTGGCCTGAGATGAGATTTGTTAAGGATATGAATAGTTGTATGAATTGCTTCCACCCAATATGTTTGAGCTATGTTCCTTTCATTCATCATTGATCTTTCAATTTGTTGTATTGATCTATTTTGCCTCTCAACAACTCCATTTTGTTGTGGAGTCCTTGGAATTGTGTACTCTCTTTTGATTCCATGTTTATCACAGAACTCTTTGAAGTTGCATGAGCTAAACTCTCCTCCTCTATCAGACCTTACTGCCTTCAATCTTTTTCCTATTTGATTCTCAATTAGAGCCTTAAACACTTTGAATTTTTCAAATGCTTCATATTTTTCCTTCAAAAAGGCAACCCATGTTAGTCTAGAATAATCATCAATAATCAACATAAAATAATTTTCTTTTCCTGTACCTTCTTTCCTTGATGGTCCACATAAATCCATATGTACTAACTGGAGAGGTTTTTCTGTTGAAGGAAAGTTTTTAGATTTGAACTGTGTCCAAGTAAGCTTTCCTATCTGGCATGGTTTACAAACATAATCATATGGCTTTGATATCTTTGGAAGATCCTTTACTGCCCCACTATTTTTTAGCTTGATTATGTGATCAAAATTTAAGTGTCCAAGTCTCCTATGCCATAGCCAACTTTCATCATACTTGCTTAAGTGGCATTCTTCTTTTTCTTCTTTTAACACATAGACATTGTTTTATGTTCTTATCCCTTTTGCAACTAGCTGTCTTGAATTCATAGATTTTATTCTACAATCTTTAGAGGTAAAACGACTTCACATCCTCGGTCACAGACTTGACTGACACTAAGAAGATTATGTTTCAGACCTTCTACAAACAACACATCTTGAGCTTTCCCTTTGCCATTACTCAAACTTACCATTCCTTTACCTTTTATTTTTCCTGATGCATCATTTCCAAAAGTTACATTCCCTGATTTGCTTTCACTTAGAGTTAGAAACTTACTTTTGTCTCCAGTCATATGTTTGGAACATCCACTATCAATATACCAGGGATTCTTTTCTCTTTGGGTTGATAACACTAGTCTACACTTGTCATCTTCTTTCTTCTTCCAAATCTTGAAATTTTCAGTAGTAGGATTCAAATCTGGCTTAAAATTCCTTAATCGACAATTTGCAGCTTTATGTCCATAATTACGGTAGATGTAACATTCTGGTTCACTGAATAGAAGATCATAGCAATTGTTATGCTTAACCTGCGTCCTTTTCCTAGCCATCGCATGATTTATAGTCTGAGGTTGTTTGTTGCTTGGTTGTCTCGATCTTTGTTGTGGAAGATGGTTATTCGTTGAATATCTTGATTATTCATATCTAAATCTTAAAGAACAGTTTATAGCTTTGTGACCAAAATTAGAGCAGAAAAAACAATAACCATAGAAAAAACCTTTGTACCTTGAAAAAGTTTGTCTTCTTTGAGGAGGTCGATTTCTTTCATGCCGATAATCTCTCTGATCTATAGATTTGGTTCTGGTACTTTTTCTTTCATTCATTCTTGGTGGTTGATTCTCTTTCTTTGTTTTTGCAGAGTGATTGTTGTCAATGTTTGAGGATTTGACAAACTTGATAGGTTTTGTATTACTTGGATGATCACTACTTGATCCTTCTTCATACCCCAAGCCAGATTTCAACTTTGGGTTTTTTTGTTGATTTAGAATGGAGGTTAATCCTTCTTAGGCTTTAATACTTGGCATATTTTGGTGATACAATCCCTTAAACTTCTCCATTTCTTTTTTGGTTTTTACTATCTCTTCTTCTAAGGCTTCACACCTCTCTTTCTTCTCTAACAACTGTTGTTTCAGTATGCCTTCTATTTTCTTTGCCTCTTCTAACTCCACTTTTAGTAGAGAAAATTTTTCATTAGATTTTTCACCATTCATTTTAAACTGCTTCAACAACTGTTTTTGTTTTCTCTTCTTACATCTGAGTCTGACAATTTCTTCCAAAGCACTGGTTAATTCACCTTCCATATCCACCACAACTTCTTCATCATCCATTTCACCTCCCGTGTGTTCATCATCAAAATATCCCATAGCCATAAGCATAAAATCATTCACTTTGTTTTCACATGATGAATCACTATCTATGTCTTCTGAGGAATTGTCATTGTTTGCACACAAACTTTTCGTTTTACTATATTTCTTGAATTTGTACTTCTTTTCATCATCAGAGTTCTGGTCCTTTTTCTGATGAGGACACTTAGATGCAAAAGGACCTATCTTACCACAGTTAAAACATTTGAAGGGAAGCTTGCCTTGATATTTTCATGACCCTTTCTTTAACCTTCTCACAAATTTTTCCTCAATATCATCTAAATCTGAATCGATATTCTTATCTGATTTCAAATATGCTTCTCTAGTAATGGATTTATCTTTGTTGATTCTCATTTCATATGCAGTCAAAGTTCCTAGGAGTTGATCAATGGACAGAGTTTTAAGATCATTTAGTTCTTCTATTGCAGAGACTTTTGGATTAAATTTATCAAGCAAAGATATTAAAATCTTCTGAACTAAAAGTGATTATTCAATCTTCTCACCAAGACCCTTCATGGCATTCACAAGTTCTTCAACTCTTAAAAAATACTTGCTAACTGTTTCATCTTCATTCATCTTTAGTTGTTCAAACTTCAACCTAAATGTTTGAAGTTTGACATCTTTTACTTTCTCATTTCCTTCATAGCTGCTAATAAGTTTATCCCACATTTCTTTGGCAGTTTGAAGATGCATCACCTTTACAAACTCAGCTTCTGTAAGTCCATTCAAGATATCATTCATTCCCTTAGTGTTAAAGCTAAATTCTAACTTATCATCCTTGGAAGCCAGCACAACAGGCTTTGTATATCCAGTCTCTACTACATCCCAAACATCAACACCTAAGGCCATTAGATATGTTCTCATTCTAACCTTCCAAAAGGAAAAATTTGTTCCATCAGACAGAGGAGGCTTACTGGCTGAAGTCCCTTCATGAATTGTCATGTTTAATCTTATAGATCTACCTTTAAATAAAAGGAACCCACTCTGATACCAATTGTTGAAATTACTAAAACAACTGAGAGGGGGGGTGAATCAGTTGTTATTGTAATTTCAACAATTTTAAGTCTATTAAACCATTCTTAATCTTTCTTCAAGTGATCATCAATATTATACAACATATGGACAACATAAATAATGAGCATCAGTCAAACATAAGATGTACATAGAGACACATTTTCACGAGGAAACCCATAAAGGGAGAAAACCTCTTCTTCTTCAAAATGAAAGGCAGTCTTTTAAGTTCTATACATCATCTATGTCTGAGCACCAACTCAAATTGAGGCTACTACCTCTATTTTACAAGCTCCAACTTGTTGAGAGCACCAACTCTCTGGTTTTTCTAGCATCGACTAGAAGGAAGCACCAACTTCCTGAGTGTTCCAGCTCCGATTGATGGAAGCACCTACTTCCACTTATACAAGCACCAACTTGTTTGAGAGCACCAACTCTTTGGTTTCTCTAGCACCGACTAGAAGGAAGCACCAACTACCTAAATATTCCAGCACCAACTAGATTTATACAAGCACCAACTTGTATACAGAAAACTATGTGTTTTCCCGAGCACCACCCTGCCACCCTGTTTTCTCTAGTTGCAACCAGATGGAAGATACAACTCTCTATGTTCAAGCACCCACTTGAACCTCTGAGGACAACATTCCTCCCTAGCACCTCCCGACCACCCTGAAATATAAAGCTTTGCTTTCTGTGAATTTATTACAGTGATTCAATAGTTTTCATTTTCTTACCAGGCTTATCATTGTTCAGTTATGTTGCTCTGCTCTGCCTGCATCAGTGTCTCCCTTCTTGCATCCTCGTCAGCTTTCTGATCTTATCCTTTGTCTCAGCATGAACACCTCGAATTTATCTTCTTCTCATAGATATGCATCTTTGATATGTGCTCTTTCTTCTCTCTTCCACTATTCTGTTATATTCAGCTTTTGTTCCTCATCTCTGTGTTTTCTTTCTACTGCGCATACTGTAATTTTACCTTTCTACAGTTCAATTCATTTTTCACACAGCACAGCCACCCGCGTGCAGTCACAACGTGTTTCTTTTATACACTTCCTCTTTGGTTACACCTCAAATCTTCTTAGGCAAAAAATGCCTCAGCAACTGAATTGTCAACCTTCTAAGAACCATGATTCGGTTCTACTAACTGAATCATAACTGAACAGTTAATCATGAAGATCAACAATAGCCCTTCGATCAGATGCTCAAATAACTAGCACCATTGGATTAAATTTGCAGGTTCTTGCATTTATTTCGCCATTTCACATTTCAACATTTCGGCATTCCTATGGTGAAGTGTTTCGACACTCCAACTCCTAGTATCTGAAACCTACACCAAAAGGTTTTTTTCACATTTTAGCATTTCGACATTTTGGAATTCCTGTGGTGAAGTGTTTCGACACTCCAACTCCCAGTATCTGAAACCTGCACCAAAAGGTGTTTTTCGCATTTCGGCATTATGGCATTTCAACATTCCTGTGGTGAAGTGTTTCGACACTCCAACTCCCAGTATTTGAAACTTGAACCAAAAGGTGTTTTTCGCATTTCGTCATTTCTGTGATGAAGTGTTTCGACACTTCCAACTCCCGGTATTCGAAACTTGCACCAAAATGTGTTTTTCGCATTTCGGCGTTCTAGAATTTCTATGATGAAGTGTTTCGACACTTCCAACTCCTGGTATTCGAAACTCCGAAATAGAGTTTAGCTTCTGATACACCTCCAACTCCTGGTATCCAAAACTCTGAAATGGAGTTTAGCTTCTAATCTTGCCATGCGATCATCGTTGTGTTGTTGGTCGTGATCTTTGCCATCAATGAAAAACACACATACTCTGCCTCTGTCTGAAAACATGCCAACAATGCAACAACGAAGGGAAAATTATAGATCAAGATGGAATGTATTTGTAGCATTTTGGAGTTGGAAATAGAAGAACCGGGTTTTCATGCCTGAAGAGTGAGCTCTTGAGTGATTTGCACTAAAACAATAAGTGTTTGTTGTTATTTGTTGGTAGTTTTCCTAGCAGCAGGTTCCCTTGAGTTCCCGATTGAGATATTCCCAGCTACCTATGCCAGAGAGACCCTGGTAAATGAATGGGATGCTTGAGGGAATGAGATCAATGAATGGGTACATTCCTTGGGTTGGACAGGTCAAGAGGAAGAGAGCTGGTGGAAAATTGAGATAGTTGTAGGAAGATATCAATGAGTTGTTGGTTTAATGAGTTGAGAGTGGATTGTGAGAGACCAACCTATTTTGTGGATTATTAGCCTCATCTTGGGGGTGACTGGTTGTTGATATTTGGAATAGTCAATCTATGGTTGGGTGGAACGTCTATCCCAAACAGCTAGTCACACAACCATTGTTAAAAGATAAGTGTTTATTTGTTTTCTACCTTGTCTTTATGAGTTAAATTGTTGTGCATGATATTTGTAAATGAGAATGATTTATATGTTGTTGTAAGAAAGTTTAATATATGCATTCATATCTATTTTAGCATGTTTTAGATGCATATAAATAATGGTAATAGTTAGCAGTTAAATTTGGTTGAGATTTGTAGTTGTTAGCTACAGGAAATCAATTGGCTATAAAAATAATTAATTTATTTAGCAGAAATTTCATTTTTATGAGTATTATGCATTGTAAAGTCCCTCAGTTGGGATGGGGGACATTAAATTATGGTATCAGAGCACCTGGTTCAAACACTGGGCTTGGATGGGCTCGAACTAGAGAGAATTAGTGAAATTCATTGTTGCAAATTTTGTCTATGACAGATTTGGGGGAAAACAGAGAATTTAAAGAGAAACCCATGAATCTGTGGGAAAAATCTGAGTTTGAATGACTCTGGATGGTTTAAGAAGGTTAATGGAGTAGAGCGGTAAGTTGCAGATCGAAATTCGACCTGGAATAGTCAAAATTCAAGTTTCAATGCCTGCATGTAGAGTTACTGGCAATTTGGTGAATCGACAATCGAGATCTCTTTTAATCTCGAGATCGACGACTGAGATTCGTCATGATAAATTTAAAAATTCACAACATTTCAACCATTTGAAAGGTTTATCAAATCAACGACCAAGATTCATTTCGGTGGTTTTCGAAATGGATTATATCGACGACTTAGAATCGTCGGGGTCTTTGGTCGAAATTTTCTAAGTGTGGAAATTTTCCAAGAGAAATCATCAACGATCGATGCTCAAATTGGCCAAAATGGTGAAAGGTTGGTTCGACTAGGAGACATATTTGACCACTGATGGTCGACGGTCGACGTCGGCCGAATCCTGTGAAGAAGTTTCAATCGTCGACAAAAATCGTTGATGGTTGATGGGTCTATGGTCGGGCATGAGTTGATTCAGTGAAGGGTTTTGATTCAAAAAAAAAATCACCGATGGTCGATGGGTCAGAGGTCGGGCGTCGACCGATTCAATGAAGTGTTTCGAATCAAGAAAGAGAAGTTGTCGATGACTGACACACTAATGGCTGGGTGTCAGTTGAATTTAGAAAAATGTTCAAGTCACCCAAGAGAATCGGTCGATGGGGAAAAAATAATGATGATGTGTCATGCCATGTCATCATCTACGTGGCATGCCATCTCAGCATCCACATATCGTGCCACATCACCCAAGTTGACACCTCAGGATGGCGTGTCATGCCACGTCATCATTTTCCATGTCAGTCAACAAAAGAGGTTGATGTTTGATGGTCAGGTTGGGCATTGGAATTATCAGTGAGGAGTTCCATTTTCCAACAACGATCGTCGATGGTTGACGGTTGAATCGACCATTTTAGAGTTGTGTACAAATCGATTGTCCGAGAAATGGGCCAATGGTTGATGGTTGCATCGACAGTTTGGGAAAGTGTGGTGCACGCCCAAGGGAGAATGTCAGTAGTCAATCGTCGATGTAGCATGGATCTATATCCCATTTAACCCGTGATTTGAGTTCAACGGTTCAGATTTAAAGGGTTGTTACAGTAGTAAAACAGTCAGTTTTATGCGAATTTTTGTGGTTTTTGAATTCATTAACTTGCAAGGCATTTTTTAGGCCCTAAACGACATTTTTAGCCAATCAAAACCCAGAAGAAAGAAATGTACCAAGGTACATTTAGTATTTCCAACTCAAATAAAAATAAATTGGAGAGAGTTGTCCAAGGAGCTAAATGGATCGTAAAATGGAGCTCGTATGAGGAAGTTACAACCAAAACAGTGAGGGTAAACTTTCGGCACCGAAGTCACTTCAGAAGGGCATAAATTCATGCTCAGAAGTCCGTTTTGGGGCACATAAGTAGTTGATGAAATATTATGACCCATAGAATCCAGAAATGAAGTCTAATTTTGGTTATGGGTACCTAAAAAATGTGCAGGAAGAGAATTAAGGCACATGTAGCATGCAGGGTAAATTGGATAAAACAACTTAAAATTCTCTAGACCATAACTTCTGGCTCAGAGTTCGGATTTGAGCAAGCGAATAGTCGATGGAAATGTATTGAGGAGTAGAAGAAATTTGTCAACCCATAATTTTGAATTGGTCAATACATTTTCTCATAAATTAATAAATAGATTCTTATAGCAATAAAAGAGTGGAAATTGCAGCATGTAAATGTTGTAATTTTTCACTCATAACTCAGATCAAGGCTTGGATACATCTGTTGGAAAGTTGTTTCAAAGAGAAATGATAAATCAAATTTTGAATTGGTTCAATGTGTACTTCATAAATTGATGACAAAATTACTTGTATACTAATGCATGGAATGCTTTATGCTATGTATGTTCTAACAATAATTATTACATGCACATTTCTTGCAAAATTAGAGGTACATAAAGAAAATTTAGTTCTTATATGAGGACTGGAGTTGTGGAAGATTCTCAAGGATCTTACAGACATGAGGAAGAAACTAGAGGTCTACATGCTAACATGGGAAATTCTGAGACAAAACCATATAGAAGAAGAGGTAGGCAAGAGTCTGTAACAATGAGAAGCCTACATAGGGAAGTGCAGAGTTATAGAGCTAGTAATGAAAGGATTATGAAGGATCAAGAGGAGATACTTTAGAGCTTAAATATGTTTCATAAGCAAGTCAAAAAGGGTTCTAGCACAAAAACATCTAGTTCTAGACAAGTGGCAGCATCAAGATCCCATAGCAAAAGGGATGATCATGTAAATGATAGGTAGTCAAGCATAAGCAAGCAGCATCATTCTACAAGGAAATCCACTAGAAGAACTCATGCAAGTTCATGGGAAAGGGTGTCTCCTGTTCGGAGGCAAAGGAGAAGGCCCGAGGAAAATATATTCCAAGGTGAACTCAGGAAAATCAAGCCACCTATTTTCAATGGTGAACATTGAAAGGGAGAAGAGACTGAAGCCTAGCTGTTGAAAATGAAGAAATATTTTCAGCTGCATGATTACCCCTCCCGGGTAGAAGCTAGAATTTCCACCTACCACTTGCAAGGAAAGACACCCATGTGGTGGGATCAGATTAAAAAAGCCAAGAATCTTGATGAGAAGACAATCACATGGAGGCAGTTCAAAAGATATTTCAAAGAGAAATATTTGTCCAAGTATTACTATGAAAGAAAGATGAAAGAGTTCTTTGAACTTGAGTTTGGAACTATGACAATGGAGGAATATGAGAAGAGGTTCTTTGTATTGTTGAAGTATGTTGACTTCATCAAGGATGAGAAGGTCAAAATCCAAATGTTTCTAAGTGGGTTATTGTTGATCAAAAATTGGTCATCTATATTTTCTTGCTCCTAGTCTAATAAAAAAAATTGATATCGGGAAAATAAAACTTTTGAACTATTATAAGTTCATTGTGTAGATTTCAGTCTCGTCCTCATCACACATTTCACGGATTCAAAATTTGAGTCTGTATGCCTAAGATATTCATAATTTTATCTAAAATACTGACAAAGATATTGCAAAAAGAACTTTGAATTTTTTGACTAAGTACTCTCCTCACTTAGTCATTTCTCTCACCTTCCATTTCCATCCATCTCCACACTTAACCATTTTCCTCTCTTATCCTTTCACCTCTCTTCATACTTGCATCCAAATCATTTTTCCATTTTCTCATTACTCTCATATTCCTTTCATTTCTCATACTTAGTCATTTTTCTACCTTTCATTAATTACTCTCCTCTCTCTTACTCTCCTTTCCATACTTAACCATTTTCCCCTCTTCCACTCTCATTCCATACTTGGTCATTTTTCCCTCTTCCACTCTCATTCCATACTTAGTCATTTTTCCCTCTTATATTTTACTCTACTCTACTCTACTCTCCTTCCTCACTACTCTTATTACTCTACTCTCTATACTTAACCATTTTTCTCTCTTCTCTCTTCCTTACTTTCATATCCATTCTTAACCTTTTTTATTTATTTCTTAAACTCTACTCTCTATACCACATATTTTGTAACTCCATGGATTTCTCATATTATTTTAATCTTATTTATCTTTTCCTAAGTTTTATGGACACACACGATGTGTCATACATATACAAGTTGACTAGGAAATGACAAGGCAATGACTTGGTGGAAAAAATATTACCGTGAGATATATTTTTTAAGGCATTGTTGACACTTGAATCCATTATGACTGAAATGGAAACGTCACGAGGATGTAAATCCCCCTACGTTTTTATAGAGGTGGTACTCCTCTTTTAATTTTCTTGGGATTTCTATTATTCAAAATGTGGGACTTGACAGAAGTTCATCGTGGTAATTCAAAGAAACATAAATCATGTGAGAAAATAAAAGGAAAATGTTTTTGTTTTCTTTTTAAAGAAAGTTCATGAGAAAGGACCAAGAATCACACACTTCACACATTTAAAGTAAATAAGCAAAATTTCCTCACATCCATCATAGTTTAAGATAAAGATTTATGATCGCATAAAATAAAAAGAAGATGATCCACATGCATAAGAGAACTTTAACAGAGTGGACACATGGGAAACTCAAAAAAATATAACGATAGATCAACCTCAAATAATTTATATTCTGAAAACAAGGTTACAAAGCACAATCGAGATTGTTACCAAAGTAGCTCTCTTGAAATTTCTAAAAGTATATATATTATGTTACATATTCTTTGAAATTTTAAATGTGTTTGTCTTAAAGACTTGGATTGGGGATCTCGTGAACCATAAAGCAAATAAATAAAAGAAATATGCTTTTAGAAGGAATATGGTGGGCAGTAGAATAACAACAAGACCTAGTAAGAAGAAAAGAGAAGTTATCAGTCTTCGGTTAAACCTTTCTAGTGAAAGAGGTGGAATAACTGGATGAAGGACTTGATAAAGAAAAATAAGGTTATGATCAACATAAAATTACTATGATGGTCTCTCATCTTTTCACTTGCTTGTTGATGTCCTTTAATCGTTTTCATCAACTGCTTATTACCGTTCATTGGTCAGTTTATAGATAGATTTCTTGAACCATTATTCGATGTGACTTTTCATTGGTGCCACGTTGATTTCATGTTGTATTTTGATGTTGAACAACTCACCCTCCAAGTCTCTCAGATGAAGGTAAATTCCATGTAATGTTTCTTCAATATCCTGATTTTTCACGGAGTAGTCCACTAGCCAATTGTCTATGTCGTCCTCATTATATTCAAGTATACCATAGAAATTTTCAATTGACAACCCTTTAAATATATCAACTTGATCATCAAATTGTTTCTTTGTTAGGAACAACGAGTTGAGGATCAACTTGGGATCTTGGACTTCGTTAGTTTTTCT
>ML798295.1:132560-168044 GCA_009831015.1 Picea engelmannii | reverse complement strand
TTCTTGTCGTTGTTATGCCATGTCGGGTCGTCCTGATTGTGTCCGTCTTACTTGCGTCCTGTTGGTTCGAGGTTAACTTAGAGTATAGGGGTATGTTTCTTCTACACACGCGCACACACTGTAACAAACAAAAAAAAAAAAAAAAAACTTTCGCCGGTTGACTGAGTAGATTTTCTTAGCCCGGAGGGCTGTTACAGGCATTAAGGTCTCTTCTAGTTCCTTAATCCTCTCCTTTAACTTTGTATTTTTTTCTTCGAGACCTCCAATGGAGTCTTCCAATTCATCGTCGGTTGCTCTATGGATTCTGGAAATCTGAGAAGGTCGCATATTTATTAGGTTAACATCTGAATGAGAATTCCCTTTTTTATTCTTCACATCACTCTTCTCAATAATTAATTTCTTAGATTCATCGTCAAACGCAGCACTCTGAAATACAAATGACTCTTATTCATCAAAGGTCTCATTCTCAATAATTTCCAACGACAGATTATGGTGGGTCGTGCCTCCTAGATGATCAATGTTAGGAAACGTTTTCCTTATTTCAACCTTGAGCTTCATATCTTCAAGGGATAAGTTGTTGATGTCACTTTCGATGCGATGTTCCTCCTCCTCTTGTACAATATTCTTCATCTTCTTCCTCAGAGGAAGTTTATGTGAGCTTTCAATTTTTCCCAGAGGGGTTTATGTTGATCACTTTTCTAGATGGGTGGGTTGTTGGAGAACTACTCTGAGATGTTGTAGTCTTAGGAGTAAAAGTTGGGGACTGGGCACTTAGTATTTATGAATACAAAGTCCCCAGTTTTCCAAGGCAAGGATATGAATTGATTTTTTCGTTTCTCATGAAAAAAGTGTAGCCATAAATTATATTTCCTTTCCACCTCTGTAATAAACATTAGGTCAGAAATATGACATGGAAGAAAGGAAGGATTTTCCTTAGCATCGAAAATCCTAATAACATTGTAATTTTCCATTTTCTCCAACGTCCCCTTTTTAGCCATGAATTTACTTGCCTCGATGAATAATCTGGGGTATCTTTTCCAAACAAAAATCCTTTAAAAACCAAGACAAAGTCATTGAAAACTTCATAAAAATGCAAGGAAGCTTTGTGCCTCCACAACGCTTGGTACCAAAAGGTCACTGGGTCGAACTCACAATTCACCTTCTTGCAGATAGACAATTTAGGAAATTTACAGCAATATGCTATCACAAATACCAAATAAGAGGCCATAAAGAATTTCTTATCCTTTATGTATTGTGATAATTGGGAATATATTTCAATGGAAATAAGTTTTCCCCAATAAAAAGTGGCTTTCTCTTTGACAGTAAAATATAGGATATAAAGAATCATACGTGAAATATTGGCAATACTTTCTTGGCATGTCACTCTCGTGAATAACCAAGTAATTTCCCGAAAGGGGTTTTTGAACGAGTTGACTTGCAACCTGGTAATATATTCAGGGATGGCCGCAGGATTCTCCAAGAACTCGGGCAAGAGGTCCTGGCCGTTTTCATGCTTTTTCAGGAAATCCTTGCAATCCTCCCCTTTGAAGGTAAGTGTCAGCTCGGGGAGCTTCAACATTTTATGAAACACTTGAGGTGAAAGAGAGATGGGAGAATGGTCTTGAAGTCGAATAATCCATTGAATCGGTATATATTTCTCAGTGCACCAGGAAACCAGTTCCTTTCATTCGAAAACCTCAAGGACACCCCATGCCCGAGCAATTTCAGATGTCCAAATTACTTCCTTCTGAGCAGAAGGGGATGAATAGTAAGAATACGCTCTAGACCACTGGAATTTTTGGTCCTCACGTCCAAAAATTCTCAAAGTATATCCATAGAAATGTTATCGAGTTGTTGCTGTCACAAGTTGACGAGGGCATTTTTTTAATCTAGATAATATTTGAAATGAGCACTTGAGAGAGATAATATAATCTTCTGCAAATCATGCTTTAATGTCGTTTAATAAGAAATATCCTCGATCCCTTCACTTATTAATGAAGATATTTGTGGAACCTGCATGATGAGTTATTAGCATTAAACCATACTAAATGCATATTGGGAAAAGCGTGAAGGTGGCGGGGACTGACGAGAGCAATTAGGATTTGGGAATTTTGTGAACCTGCCAACCCGGGAACCCGCGAACCCACGGTCGTGAAAGGTTGAAAGTTGGATAAGTGTTGGAATGTGTTCTGTCGGACTCAATATAGGAGAGATGAGATACTTAGGAGCTTGGGGAGTCTGATGGTCAAAATGTAGAGTGTAAATCTCTTGGGTGAAAAATGTACATCGCGGAATGAGGGATATGAAAGCTTGAACCTACCCACCCAAGAACCCGTGACTGCAAAAACAGTTAAGTATAGGATGATACAATGGTTGGTCAGACTCATGATATGGTAATATGAATGGAAGTGAGAACCCGCGATCCTTCCAACCCGCGAACCCGTTGTTTTCAAAAAATGATTAAGTATAGTAACTAGGAAGAGAGAATAGAAGGGAGAAAAGAAAAGGGGAATTTGAGTAAGTATAGAAGAGGGAAAAGAAACTGACAAAATAATTTGGGAAAATAGAAAAAGGGAGGGAAATTTCAGAAGCGGGAATTGATATCAACAACTGGCTCCAATTGTGGAATGATAACCCCTTGTGGGTTGTCAAGAATCCAAAACCTTTCATGACCAGGTGCTTCTGCAAATTGGGCTATGGAGTCAGAGTAAGAATATACAAACTGAAAAATAAAATTATGTACAATGAGAATAAGAAATTCTTAGGAGAAGAAACATTTCAAATGTTTCTCCTTGACAGTTAGCATTAATATTTTACCCTTCATGTCTTGGATCATATAGGATTTAAAACCCAATATCTTCTCGATGATGTATGGTCCAATCTAGAGTGCTTAAAACTTTGTATGAATCGACGATTTCTCCTTCACCTTGTTTCAAAGTAACACCAACTCTCCCTTCTAGAAATTCTTTACAGTTGTTCTTTGATCAAAGTATCTTTTGACACTTGGTTGCCTTTGAGAGGTTTGATTCAGAGCTTTCCTTCATTCTTCTTCCAATTTTAACAACTGGTTGATCTTCCTTTGGATTGGTGAACTCTCTTCCATATCTTCGGTATTAACCACATAAGTCAATGCATTGAGCTCGAGGATAATTTTCGTTTTCACTTCTTTCCAATAAACCAATGTATAACGGGACATCCCAGTGTTTTCCTTTGGAGTTGTTTGGCTTTCCCACAACACATCAGTCAGCTTCAAATGCCAATTCCTTCGGTTCTTGTCAATGGTTTTCTTCAGTATCTGAACAAGTGTTTTATTTGTGGATTCAGCAAGCCATTACCTTGTGGATATTAATTTGATGACTGACCCATGATAATTCCATATTCTCCACAAAACTATGCAAACTTCGACCAGATGAAAATCGAACCATTATCTCTGATAAACTTATTTGGGACACCAAACCTCGACAGAATATTATCTTTGAGGAACTTAATTAGCTCTTCAGAAACAACCTTTTTTAATGTCGTTGCTTCTGTCCATTTCATGAAATAATCTGTAGCCATGAGAATTTAGATATGTCCCTTGCTATACTTTGGATTAATTGGCTCGACAATATCAAGTCCCCATTGGGAGAACGATTGTTCTACAATTATGGGTTGTAAAGGCATCACATATCTCTTCATTTTTCCTGAAAATTGATGGCATGATACACACTTCTTTATCCTGGCATATGAGTCTCTGAAAATTGATGGCCAATAGAATCCATCTCTTATTATCTTGTGAGAGGTGGTGGTAGGTGCAGAGTGTCCACTGCATATTCCTTCATGGAATTCTCTCGTCAGTTCTTGGGCTTGATTTTCATCAACACATCTCAATAGTATACCATCATAATTCCTCTTGAACAATATATCAATGATCAACAGATATTGATTTGCCTTCATCTTCAATGTTCTTCGCTCCTTGGGGTTCATGGTGATAGGAAATTACATGGAACTTAAGTAGAATATAATATCTTTGTACCACTCTGAATCAACTAATGGTTCTCCTACTAAAATTGAAATCATTCCATCCACATAATCACCATTCGTGACGAGCTTGCATAAACCTTGTTCTTTGATAGCCTTTAAAGGTTTAATCTCAATATCATATTCTTGTATCTTTGCCAACCAGTTATCCCATTTTCCTTCTCTCAACTGTTGATTCAGAAGTATCTTCATTGGTGATGAGGGAACATAGGCAATGACATGGGAGTTCAATATGTACATTCAAAAATGCATTACTACTTTTACAAGAGCCAAGGCTTTCTTTTCCAGTTCCAAATACCTCAATTCATAGTCATGTAGGGTTTTTCTCATGAAACTTATTGGGAGTTCTTCACCTTTGGTAGTCTTCTGAGTGAGAACAGATGCAACAACTGTCTTTGTATCAAATGAATAGATGATGAAATCTCTTTGAAAATCCAAACTAATGAGAAATGGAGTTGTGGTGATTGCTCCTTTGATATTATTAAAAGCCTCTTGATTATATATTGTCCATTCGAACCTCTAATCCTTTTTCAGCAACAAATTGATCGTCTTTACGATACTTTCATAGTCAGGAATAAACCTTCGCACAAAGTTGATCTTGCTGAAAAATGTTTGGACTCCCTTCTTGGATGTCGGGGGATTGAGCTCATTTATTGCTTTAACTCTTTCCAGATCTATGTAAATCCCTTCCTTGCACATAATGTGGCCCAACAATTTGCCTTGAGTTACAACAAACAAGCATTTCTTTGGATTAAGAGAGACACCATATAATCTTCATCTTTCAAAACTTTTCTAAAATGATGGATAAGATCACCCCTTGTTTTTTAATGCACTGTCAAGTCATCTTGATAGTCTACCATAAATTTTCCTATCAACCCACTCAATGCATGATTCATGGCCCTCTCGAATGTAGCTCCAACATTCTTCAAACCAAAGGGCATTCTAGCATATGCATATGTCTCCCAAGGTGTGATAAATGTTGTCTTTGCCCTATCTTCCTCAGCCACCTAGACTTGGTTATATCCATTAAAACCATCCAACATGGACATGTAGGTTGATCCAACGGTGTGTTAGAGAAGGACCTCCATATTAGGTAAAGGAAAGTTATCCTTTATGCTTGCTTTGTTAAGGTCTCTGAAGTCAACACACATCCGGATTTCCCCGGTCTTTTTTCTTACAATCACAGAATTTGAAATCAAGTCGGAGTGTCTAATGGGATAAATTATTCCCACCTTCTTCAATTTCTCCAATTCAATCTTTACTAGAGGTTTTAGTTTTGGATTCATCATCCTTATTTTTTGCTTCACAGGCTTTGCTTCTTCCCTCAAAGGAATGATATGTTGTAATATATTGTTGTTGTAACCTTTCAAATTATCATAGGTCCAAGCGAACACATCAATTTATTGTTTGAACAAGGAAACATATTGTTCAAATTCCTCAGTGGTGCAATCAACTGTCAGTTCCAATATTGTCTTTTCTTGTCTCTTGCACTTTTTGAATTGAAACTTCTTCAAGGATATTCTTAGCATGATCATCTTTCTTAAAAAGAGATTCAAATTGTATACAATCTTTGGGGACAACAAATGAGTGATCATCTTCATCATCATTATTCAAAAAAAAATCCAATTGTTCATCGTTCTCAAACACTTCAAATATTCTATGTTATCGGGCATGGATAGTCGAAAAGCTCTTTCTACTTAGAAAGACGTTTTTCTTTGGATATCATATGGGTTTGACAATGAGGCCGCCAAGGCTAATGAATTTGCCTTGTGATTATTGTCCCTTGGAATGAAAGAAATGTTGAAGGAACTGGAATATTCCATCAATTCGTTAACTATTTTGAAGAATAACTTGAGTCTTTCTTTCTTGATTTTATACTTCTGGGTGACCTGATTAATTACCAACTTGGAGTTGCCAGTCACAATTAGATGTTCTATTTTCATTTCTTGTGTGAGGACCATCCCTTGAATTAAGGTGTCATACTTTGCCTCGTTATTAGTGCATTAAAACTCCAGTCTAATAGCATGTGGATGTACAGTCTTACTTGGACTCATAAGAACAATTCCAACTCCATTCCCAAAGCTTGAACAAGCTCCATTGAATGACATCCTCCAATAGCCTTCGAACATAAATTCTTGATTCTTCATGTCTTGCACTTGCTCTATGCTTTCGTTATGTTCCATGTCTAGGATAACATAGTTTCCAATCCCGACATCTATATAATTCTCCATAAATTCATTGTCCTTCTTCTTGAAAGACAAGGGTTTTCTAGGTTCACAGGGCACTTTAATCATTGTTCCTTCTTTGCCTGGCAGCATCATACAACTTCCATCGTTCATTATATATCCCCCGATCATAGATGTCCAATATCTTCCCAGCACAACTCCGTATGTTGGAGGAAGGTCTACCCCAATAATATTGAAAATTGTAATGATATGGGGGGTTGTCGTAATCCAAGAATAAAAGTCCTTGATTTCTCCGTAAGCTGGCACTTTTCTAGAATCAAATGCATATATACTTTCATCGATTTTATAATACTTGGTGCAACTCATTCCCAATGCCTCCATGACCCCAATGGCATGATATTAATTGTTCGTGCTTGTGTCAACTAAACAATTATGTAGTGCAACATCATGATTTTCAATAGAAATGTAAAAGGGTGGAATTTTACCTCTCTGCTTGGAAGTTGACTAGCTCGGGCTTTGTTTTGGACTGGTAATAACAACTTCTACTCTTTCAGATAGATTGTCCAACAATTTCAAAATGTTTTCTCTTTGTTGGGGAATATTCACCACTTTTGTAAAGGGCATGGTTATCCTTAATTTACTCAAATGCTCTACAACATTATATGTCATTTGAGTGGAGTGATGGGTGTTATATATGCACTAAAAACACAGTAAAAAACCTCAATTAAATTGTCAACCCGGGGTAAGTAAACTTAGAGTTGTAGCAAAATATATGCCAAAGGTAGAAGGGTTGGTAGGAGTCTAGTCTAACTAATGAAGGTAGCTATCTAAGGCTAATCTACTCAAGCAAAACTATCAAATGAGAAAACCCTACTAAGCAACTTGAAAATAGCTAACCTAAGTACTTTTGGGCCAAGGATCGATGGATAGTTCTAAGAAAGCAAGTAAAAACCCTATGTAAAGCAAACTAGTTCATAACAATAAGCAAAAACAACTATCTAAGCACATCAATAAACAAATGACAAAAGCAAACTATTTTAACTTGCCAGCCTATATTCAATGAGTAACTACCCTATGAAAGCAAGTAAATAAACAAGCAAGCAACTAAAGCAAATAAACAAGTAATCAAAGACAACTAAATAACCTATTAAAGCAAGTAAACAAAGACAATTAACTAACCTATTAAAGCAAGTAAGCAAAGACAACTAACTAACCTATTAAAGCAAGTAAGCAACTAACTACTACAAGCAAAAAATTCTCATTGAACAACTATCTAGCCTAAGAGGCAAGTGGACTAAATTCTTAATTCAAAGATATTTCTAATTCATGAAAGGAAATATATTTAATTGAAAGCAAGAAGAACTAACAACTAGTCTTGAACCTATGATAAGAAAAACTACTATCTAGTCTATCAGAGCAAAGACTATCTATCCTACAACAGAAATAAAACTATCTTTTGAAACTATGAAAGCAAGGAACTATATATTCTGATCTATGAAAGTAGGAAAACTATCTCTTTTAATCTATGAAAGCAAGAAAACTATTTCTTAATCTATGAAAGCTAGAAAACTATATTTTAACCTATGAAAACTCAAATATAGTGTTGGTGGTTGTGTGAATGCATCCGGTGTCGTATGATATCTCGATGGCACTTGACAACAAAAGATAATTCAAGCGGTATAAGCTCAACACTGATCTCAATAGCAAAGTGAAAGGTATGGATTAAACAATCCAAAGAGAGTTTAGCCATGAAAAAAACAATGTTAAATACCATGCATATTCATGTATAAACCATCAACAACATAACGATATCATCATTATACTTCTATACTACATAAGCAAAACTAGATTCAACCATTAACTAAGAAATATAATTGCAATTTAATTCTAGGAAAGGAAATTCATAAATGAAACTATGCTACATCTATTCTAACAATTCAAAGTTCAAACTACAATAAAAAAGTGCTTGAAAACATAAATTAAAACATGACATTAAAAGTAAGCTGACAACTACATTAATCAAAAACTAATTAAACAAGATCTATATAAAAATGAGATAAACAAGCTATAATGAAAATTGTAATTAACTCTATCCATCCATCAAATCCTTGTCAAAGAGAACCCAAACAAAAACTTTGTTCTAGTCTAATTAAAACTTTGTTTTAAACTTGACTATAAAATCATAAAAGAAAGCATAATCCAATATCTAATTGGGCATGGGGTTAGTCTAGGGATTTGCAAATCCGTTTCTAATCTATAATGTCAATACATGTTAACACATCTCATCATTCTAACCTGTAAAAGAGAATCAAAACAATTAAACTACAACAAACTAATTAACACAATAAAAATATGCATGTACAGAAAAATAAAGAGAACAGTTAAATCATAAAATGCATGAACAACACAAAGATAGTTACCAGACTGTTGGTGGGCCCCCCAGCAAGTCGTGGTCACTCTCTAAAAGCACACCACGCGCTTAGCAAGATGAATTCACCATAAAAACTCAAAAACGTAGCTCTAGTATAATCAGGAAATGTAAAAACTCAAAACAGAGTAAAAACATATTTGTCCCTATCACATTGATGTATCTACTACTTAACAACTATCTGACGATCCTAGTGGTATTTATAAGCTTACAGACCAAGTGGTAGACCACAGGAGGGTTGAACCACTTATAAATTTGACAAATTACAATAAATGATGCCCTAACTACTAAAACAGAGCGAGCCAATAATCGCTCAGCTGAACAACCAAAACTGAGTTGTCGGGAGCTCAGTATCTGAAGGGGGCAAGCATAAACAAAACCCACATTCTCGATTCGCCCATCACTGGCCGCCAATACCATAACCTTCAAGTCGCCCTTTGTTTTTGTGCAATACGCAGTGCTGGATAGAGTGTCGGATCGGCTACTGGAACGAGTGATGGAAGGAGTGCCAGATCAAGTACCGAAAGTAGAAACGTGGTGCGTTTTCACCCTATAACATAAAAAACGTGAATCAGATCCTTGGAAATGTAAAAGCATGATGAATTATACTCGATACAATCATTAAGCATGAATCATACGTACCTTATGTCGATCATACTGTTTTAACATAAAATTCTTCAAAAATCTCCTTCAAAAGATGAAAAACACATATGTACATGCGGCAAAAGTGTATAATAACCATCATAAAAGTGATCATATCTCGGGCCCAACATCACCCCCACACTTACGATTTTGCAGGCCCCACTGCAAACAAAAATTAGTTACCCATCATGACTAGGCTTGTTGAGGAGGATCATCTTTAGAAGCCTCTCCCTCTTGCTGTGAATAATTTTCCTTGTGCCTCTTATGTTGCTTCAGTTGTGCTCTGAGGCTGCGGTTAGATTTAGTCATCTCATCGACCAACCATTGAAGATATTTAAATTTTGTTTGAAGGACTGCATTGTCATGATGAAGGTGTGTATCTATTGTCTTCCTTTCCTCCAACTATTGGAGAAGCTGATGGTTTTCATTTTGTAGCTCCTCTATGGTTGGGGCAAAATCAGTGATCTCCGAGGAAGGCTTATATCCTTTGAGGGATGTGGACAATCTATCCGTTTTAGGATCTAGAGTAGGCATGGGTGAATTAGGAGTGATGGGAGATCAATAAGGTGAGGTAGGTTCTGATTTTGTTTTCCTTAGTGGCTCTAATCCATCTGCAGAAAATTCCCTAGGTTTCTTATGAGGTATCTCAAGGTTGGAGGACACTTGGATAGGATCCAAAGCAGGTCGAGGTTTTGCATAAGGCTTGGTTCTTGTGCTCTGGGTACTCTTCTGAAAGGTTCCTTTACCAAATCGATTGGCTCCCCTCTTGCTTGTGGGAATGATGGGAAAGTCTTGCTGCATTACTTCTTGGAGCTTTTTAGGTGTAGGATCAAGAGAGAGTGAAGGCATTGGGGGGTTAACAGTAGGCTTCTTTTGGTCTTTGCTCTTGGTCTTTTTACTCGATGAAGAAGTAGGGATATCAACAAGCTTTTGGTATTGTTCCGGCAAAGAGAGGGTTTGTGCAAGGGTGTTTGGAGTTCTTGGAGAGCGAGGCTTGGATGGAGAGATAGTTTTTGGGCTAAGTGGTTTTTTGTCGATCTTCACTGTCAAGTGAGGGTTTGCAAATTGGTAGATAAAGGCATCACAATTTTGCCCCTATTTCTCTAGTTCAGCAAGAACGAGAAGTTTGATCAAGCCATGGTGGAAGAGAATATTGTGGGGGTTAGTCACATTCTTCCTCACTTGAGCGGACATCTTCTCCAAGCTTTTGAGAAAATAGAAGGGGAAGTTCAAAGGTTTGTTAAACAGAAAATGAGCCAACAATCTGAAATGACAAGCTTTGAAGGTGGAGTATCTACCTTCACATGTAATTAGCCTTGTGATGGTGATGAGGGGATTGATCAATTCCACCTTTATCCACTCCTTAGCATACCCTTTTGCTCCTGAAATGCTCTCGAATTCAGGCTTAAACACCCTGTTATAACTTGAGCGTGGGAATTGGTGGTTTTTGAACCATCTATCTCCCATCCTTCTGAGATTTGTAGCTGCAGCAATGGAATCTTCTGAAACTTGAAAGGTAAGAGACCCTACATGTGTTGTCTTACCATCGAAACCGATTGCAAATTTCATGGATAGACCATCATCATGGCCCTGCAAGCTAGACAAAAATGGCCCCTAGCCTACACGCAAAAACACTTCTCTGCACTGTGCAAATTCGGGAATGGAAAACAAGTCTGCATAGGAGGAATTTTTGTATCTCCTAGGCATCGTGCCAAATGTGAAATTAACCAAGCAAGGGCACGAACAGGCCAAGAGATGGCACGAATTGGGCATGGTATGCGCGCGATTTGAACACAGGATGAATTAGCAGAGGTTGGGTGCGATTCCTTAATGCAGGGCAGAGAAAATGGCAAGGGAAAATGGAGATAATGGTTTCCCAACCCAATTTTGAATGCGCTTATGGTGGAGTACGTTGAACACATGTGCGCGAGAGTTTCCATGTGTGGGAATTTCGAATTCGATGGCTCGTTTTGGGGCAATGTAATGATGTTAGATCAATGTCCAAGTCTTTTGACTTGGACATTTGATCATAAACATATGGAGCATCTACAATCAATGTCTGCAACTAATTCAATTGAATGTAATTGAGTTCTAGTTACCTGGATTCTAGGACAGTTATTGGTGTGTAATTCACATGGCACTTTGTTCGACACCTCATACATCATTTCATATGGCACCTCATACGGTACTGCATCCGGTACCTCTGTGTTAAATACATTTTCACTTCCTGTAATGGATAGCCTGCAAATTTGAAGTGTTTTTGACGATCACAGTGGTTTAATGAGTAGAGGCAGAATGCTCCATTGTGGTTGATTTTTCCACCACGCTCACTCAATCCTCTTGCATATGACATATAATGTCAAAACCTACAATGAAAAGGTTATAGCAATCATAAAATAGGTATTGTCAAACCTACAATATGCAACTTGTAATGAAAGATAAACCGATAAAAGTGATCTGGTCTGTTAGGCATATGTTTAGTACTTTATAGCACACAGGAGTTTAGCATTTCAAACATAACATGACTATTAATGTAATAATGGGTATCATAGAAATAATACAAAAATTCTTGCAAAGATTATTTCTCTGGGCAATGATCATTTGTCATCTCATGAACCCCTCCCCCACACCTAAGTATTGTGACACCTCACAATAAAAAGTATAGGAAACCAGTCAGTATCCCCCAATAGTCGAATATTTATAGTATGTCAAGTGTAGAAATAAATTTCACAGATTGGTCTGACGAGACGATTAGAAGATGGCCCCACCTATAGGATAAGAGATCCTATATATAGATAAGAAGAGATAGGCAAGAGAGTTTCAAGATATTCTTAGAGTTATTTCCCAATGGAAAGTGTATGAGATTCATTAACCTTAGCTTAACCACACATATTTCATGTCATCTTTGTCTACAAGTAATGACTTACATCAGGAAAAGTTTAAATTTATTATTTATTTTTGGCAGATTACCATCCTCGCTAGGTAGAATGCCCCACTGCCAGCAAGCATGTTCAGTACTCCGGTGGGTTTACCTAGTCATACCACAGACCGGTACCCGCTGCTAGTAGACCTGTTCAGTATCCCGACGAGTTAGCCTCTTAAACCCTCAGAGACTGACCCTCCATCTTTTAAGATTTTAGTATAAGATTGCTTATGCAAGAAGATGGGGGAACAGCTCTAAAAACAACTTTTTCTTTCTTTTTTCAATTGGGATGGTATTTATGTTAGAGGATGACTTTCCATTATATTACTTAGTGATTGTCCCGATGTAAGGGGTACTTAAGTGGATGTGGCCTATCTAAAGATATGATATAATAAAGCTATTTAGTGTGTAGTGGATGGTACCATTGAGAAAGAACAGAAAGGTATCTCTAGGCTCAACTTACTTTCTTCCTTTGTAGTTATTGTGATGTTTCCATGACTAACCGCTAATTAGACCTCCTTGTCACTCTTTGATAAATACACTTGACTCACTTACTCGGGTTTCTTGGAAAAATTGTACGAGAGACCTCTAGGCTTGATAGTTATGGTATCACTTCCTTATACAATGGTGAAGAGTCTCAAAAGAAACTACTTTAGAATGCCTAAAAATGAGAATTCTTGCAAAAATATGGCTAATTACAGTAAGTCAATATTCATTTGATGCTTTAGCAGACACAAAATTCAAGTTGAACAATGTTTGAAGAAAGATCCTTGAAACTGTGTACTCCTGGTGAAATAAATGCTCACAGAAATATCTAGAATTGCCTTATTAACAAAATTCAAAAACTATTTACATATATACAGTAGGAAATTCAGAAAAAAAAAAATTCAAGAACAAGGGGGGACTTCCCCATCTACTAAGGCCAATGCCTTGTCAGTTGACATGACCTATAGAAAATCCTCTCTAGAAATGGGCTTATGATAAAATTTAAGTCGGTGTCCATTTACCACAAAGGAGACTTGTCCATCGTCAATTGTTTTAATTTTTACAGCTCCATTGTCATATATAGTGTCTACCTCATAAGGGCCCAACCATTGGGTGGTAAGTTTTCCTTTAAAGGTTTTGAATCAGGAGTCAAACAATACAGCCCAATCACTAGGTTGGAAGTGTTTCTTCTTAATAAACTTGTCATGCCACTTGCTTCTCTAGTTTTGGACTAATATTGTCCATTGGATGGAATTTTGTCTGATTTCATCCAATTCATTCAATTGTAGGGCTCATTGCTTCTGAGCCTCATCTAAGTTCAATCCTAATTCTACGGAAATACGGAAGGTCCTTACTTGGAATTCTATAGGTAAAAGTACTTGTTTCCCATACACTAGCTCATAGGGGTATGCCCAGTGGTATTCCTCCAGGTGGTCCGGTATGCCCATAAAGCTTCTAGAATCCTATCAGCCCAATCTCAGTGATGTAACTAAACAGTCTTGGTCAATATGGATTCCAGAACTTTGTTTGTGGATTCTACCTGACCATTGGCTTGCGGGTGGTATGGAGAAGATTTACAATGTTTAATCCCATATTTATCTGTTAGCTCTTTCATCAGCTTGGAAGTGAATTGAGTGCCTTGGTCGGTAACAATTTCACGAGGGACACCGAAGCAGGTAAAGATGTCTTCATAGATGAATTCGACAATAGACTTCTCTATAGCCCTAAATAGGGCTTTTTCCTCTACCCATTTGGTGACATAGTTCGTACAAACCAAAATATAGTTCTTCCTATGGGACATGGGTGAAATTGGTTCTATAAAGTCGAGGGCTCATTTTTCGAAGGGTTCTATCATAACTTGGGCATGCAAAGGCATTTCGTCAACTGACATAGGTCTTCCTATCCTTTGGAAACTATCACAACTTCTCGCATATTTGGCAACATCTTTGAAAATGCTAGGCCAATAGTAACTCGAATGTAACACCTTATATGTTGTACGATTGTGAGAAAAATGGCCACCACATGGTCCATCATGACAACTTCGTAGTATATTAGGTACCTTGTCCTCTCGGACACATCTATGAATAATCAAATTAGGACCTGTTCGAAAAAGATCATGACCAACCCAAGAGTAATTAGCACTTTGTGTAATAATTTTTCACTTTTCATGAGGTGACAAATGAGACGGTAACTTCCTAGTAGCCAGATAGTTTTCCATATCTGCAAACCATGGGGTGTTGACAGAGAGGGAAAAAATATGCTCATCTGAGAAACTATCATCTACATGGATGTCATCATCCTTATTTTTTATTCGGGAAAGAAAGTCAGCTACTACATTATCTTTTCTAGGTCGGTCAAGCACAATAATATTAAATTCTTGCAATATAAAAAGCCACATGGTCACTCGAACATTAGTTATAGGTTTTTTCATGAGGAATCTAATGGCAGAATGATCAGTGTGTACAAATACTTCATAACCTGTAATGTAATGACGAACCTTGTTAATAGCATGAACAACTGCCAAGAATTCCTTCTCGGTGATTGTGTAGTTCAACTCGGCAGGGGACGAGTTATTTCTCACAAAATAAATGGCATAGGACTGTTAGTCCTCTTTTTTCCCTAATACTCCTCCTATTGCGGTGTCAGAGGCATCAATGGATATATGAAATGGGAGAGTCCAATTGGGCCCTCTAAGAACTGGTGCCACAGACAATTTATCTTTCAGGGTTTCGAAGGCAGTTTGACATTGCTCAGTCCAAACAAAATCAACATCTTTTATCAATAATCCAAACATAGGTGCAGCAATCTTTGTAAAATTTTCAATAAACCGCCAGTAATATCCGGCATGTCCAAGAAATATTCTTACCTCTTTCTGAGTCTTGGGGGGTGGAAGTCCGACGATGACCTCAATCTTTGCAGGATCGACTTTTATCCCTTCAGATGAAACATGATGTCCTAGAATCACTCCTTCAGTTAACAACATTTTGCATTTTTCATGACTTAGAGATAGTTTCATTTCATGGCATCTGATGAGGACCTTTTCTAAGTTGTCTAAGGCCTCCTGGTAAGTGTTACCATATACTATGAAGTCATCCATGTAGACCTCCACACAATCATAAATAAGATCACGAAATATCCCTAATACTTCTTGTTGAAATGTGGCAGGAGCATTACACAATCCAAATGGTAAGACCCTATAGGCATAGGTGCCCCAAGGACAAGTAAAGGTAGTCTTTTCCTGGTCCTCGGGTGGTATAAGAATCTGATTGTACCCAATGTACCCATCTAGAAAGGAAAAATACTTCTTTCCAGACAAGGTATCTAGAACTTGGTCAATGAAAGGGAGAGGAAAGTAGTCTTTCAAAGTGGCTTTGTTGAGTTCTTGGAAATCAACACAAATTCTACATTTCCTGGTTACTTTCTTTGGAACCACTATAAGTGAGGATACCCACTTACTGTCAGAGATGGGATAGATAAATCTGAAATTTAACAACTTTTGGATCTCCTCCTTGACTATGTCTTTTAGTGTTGGGTTCATCCTTCTCTGGGGTTGCCTAACAGGTGTTACATCCCCCTGGGTATATATGTGATGGATGCATGTGTCGGGGTGTATACCCTTCATGTCAGTGTATTCCCAGGCAAATGCTCCTCGTTGTTCTTTAAGGATATCTACTAACTGTTTATGTTGGTTTGTATCTAGCCCGGAGTTTATATGTAAAAATTTCCCTGGACTAATCTCGTAGGGAATAGTATAAGACATGGTAGACTCATCTATCTCATAAATAAAAGATGTTGAAGACAATATGGATGGATCTAATTGTTCTTGAAATTTTTCCCCAAACATGTATTCAAATTGGGGAAAAGATTGTGGAAAAGCCACACATGTGATAGCAGAAATAAATTGGTTTAGCACATTTTCTGTTGTGTGCTTCTGAAGTGCCCATGCATGGTCACTTGGTAATACAGGTTATTCCCAGTCCTCATTCTCATATGGACATTCAATCCACCATAGGTTCTCCATAATAGGTTGAGCTGGAGCGTAAATGGTGAGCTTCTGGATAGAGAGACCATTTGAGATGGTCATTTCTCCTTCTCTACAGCCAATAAATGCATTGGTTGTGGCTAGCCAAGGTCTTCCCAAAATGACGGGATGGCCTTTGGCATGATCCTTTGAATGAATGACAAGAAAATCTACGGGGTACTACCATGAGGCTAAAGTAACCATGACATCATCTAAAATTCCTTCAGGTATAACCCTAGTCTTATCTATTAATTCCAAAATGGTTGGGGTAGGTCGAAGAAGAGGTTGTAACTGTAATTGTTCCAAGGTAGTAGCAGTCATAACATTTATGGATGACCCTAGGTATATGAGAGTGTTTCCAATGGAGACCTCATTAATGGTTATGGTCACTACGGGGCTTCCTGGATTCCCATATTTTGCTAGTTTTGGCTGCTCTGATATGTATTCAGAAATTCCTCCTATCAAGTGTATTGTAGGGGGGTCCTTTTTCTTCCTACATGGATTCTTGATACACAATTCTTTGACTACCTTAGTGTAGATTGGAATGTCTTTAATGGCTTGAAGCAGAGGAATCTTGACACAAACATTTTTCAATTCAATCAAAATTTGAAATTCTGGTTGGGTGGTAGGTTTCTCGATTACCAATCGGTCTGGATAAGGAGGGACGTTCCTTCCCCCAAAGAGATCAAAAGGAACCTTGGTTGAAAGTTCTGATTTTGATTTAATTTATCTACCTTGTGGGTCTCTAGACCTATTCATGAAAGAAAGTAAAAACAAAAGAAAAAGCTACCATTTGGTTTCTAGGTCTATTCATAAACAAAAACAAAAAAGAAAAATTATTATTGGGTTTGGGGGAACCTGCTATATCAGATGCGCAGGTTCTTACCTCTCATCTTAAATCTCCCCTGGCACCAAGCTAATGCTAAGGTCTAAGGATGATCTATTTCCTAACTACTTCTTACCTTAATACAACTCCCCGACAACGACGCCAAAAATAATGGGTGTTATATATGCACTAAAAACACAGTAAAAACCCTCAATTAAATTGTCAACCCGGGGTAAGTAAACTTAGAGTTGTAGCAAAAAATATGCCAAAGGTAGAAGGGTTGGTAGGAGTATAGTCTAACTAATGAAGGTAGCTATCTAAGGCTAATCTACTCAAGCAAAACTATCTAATGAGCAAACCCTACTAAGCAACTTGAAACTAGGTAACCTAAGTACTTTTGGGCCAAGGATCGATGGATAGTTCTAAGAAAGCAAGTAAAAACTCTATGTAAATCAAACTAGTTCATAACAATAAGCAAAAGAAACTATCTAAGCATATCAATAAGCAAATGACAAAAAAAAACTATTTTAACTTGCCAACCTATATTCAATGAGTAACTACCCTATGAAAGCAAGTAAATAAACAAGCAAGCAAATAAAGCAAACAAACAAGTAAGCAAAGACAACTAACTAACCTATTAAAGCAAGTAAGCAAAGACAACTAAATAACCTATTAAAGCAAGTAAGCAACTAACTACTGCAAGCAAAAACTTCTCATTGAACAACTATCTAGCCTAAGAGGCAAGTGGACTAAATTCTTAATTCAAAGCTATTTCTAATTCATGAAAGGAAATCTATTTAATTGAAAGCAAGAAGAACTAACAACTAGTCTTGAACCTATGATAAGCAAAACTACTATCTAGTCTATCAGAGAAAAGGCTATCTATCCTACAACAGTAATAAAACTATCTTTTGAAACTATGAAAGCAAGGAACTATATCTTCTGATCTATGAAAGAAGGAAAACTATCTCTTTTAACCTATGAAAGCAACAAAACTATTTCTTAATCTATGAAAGCAAGAAAACTATCTTTTAACCTATGAAAACTCAAATATAGTGTTGGTGGTTGTGTGAATGCCTACGGTTTCATATGATATCTCAATGGCACTTGACAACAAAAGATAATTCAAGCGGTATAAGCTCAGCACTGATCTCAATAGAAAAGTGAAAGGTATGGATTAAACAATCCAAAGAGAGTTTAGCCATGACAAAAACGATGTTAAATACCCTGCATATTCATGTATAAACCATCAACAACATAACGAGATCATCATTATACTTCTATACTACATAAGAAAAACTAAATTCAACCATTGACTAAGAAATATAATTGCAATTTAATTCTAGGAAAGGAAATTCATAAATGAGACTATGCTACATCTATTGTAACAATTCAAAGTTCAAACTACAATAAGAAAGTGCTTGAAAACAAAAATTAAAACATGACATTAAAAGTAAGATAAAAATTACATTAATCAAAAACTAATTAAACAATATCTATATAAAAATGAGATAAGTAAGCTATAATGAAAAACTGGAATTAACTCTATCCATCCATCAAATCCTTGTCGAAGAGAATCCAAATAAAAACTTTGTTCTAGTCTAATTAAAACTTTGTTTTAAACTTGACTATAAAATCATAAAAGAAAGTATAATCTAATATCTGATTGTGCATGGGGTTAGTCTAGGGATTTGCAAATTCATTCCTAATCTATAAGATCAATACATGTTAACACATCTCATCATTCTAACCTGTAAAAGAGAATCAAAACAATTAAACTACAAGAAACTAATTAACACAATAAAAATATGCATGTACAGAAAAATAAAGAGAACAATTAAATCATAAAATGCATGAACAGTATAAATATAGTTACCAGACTACTGGTGGGCCCCACAGCAAGTCGTGGTAACTCTCTAAAATCACACCACGCTTTCAACAAGATGAATTCACCATAAAAACTCAAAAATGTAGTTCTAGTATAATTTGGCAATGTTAAAACTCAAAACTGAGTAAAAACGTATTTGTCCCTATCACGCTGATGTATCTACTGCTTAACAACTATCTGACCATCCCAGTGGTATTTATAAGATTACAGACCAAGTGGTCGACCACAGGAGGGTCGAACCACTTCTAAATTTGGCAAATTACAATAAATGATGCCCTAACTGCTAAAACAAAGTAAGTCAATAATCGCTTAGCTAAACAACCAAATCTGAGTTGTCGGGAGCTCAATAGTTGGAGTGGGCAAGCATAAACAAAACACATGTTCCCGATTCTCCCATCACTGGCCACCGATACCATAACCGCCAAGTCACCCTCCATTTTTGTGCAATATGCAGTGTTGGGCAGAGTGTCAGATCGGGTATCGGAACGAGTGTTGGAAGGAGTGCCAGATCAAGTACCGAAAGTATAAACGTGGTGCATTTTCTCCCTATAACACCAAAAACGTGAATCGGATCCTTGGAAACGTAAAAACATGATGAATTATACTCGATACAATCATTAAACATGAATCATACATACCTTATGTTGATCATACCGTTTTAACATAAAATTCTTCAAAAAGCTCCTTCAAAAGATGAAAAACACATATGTACATGCGGAAAAAGTGTATAATAACCGTCATAAAAGTGATCATATATTGGGCCCAACATGGAGTTTGACGTCATGTGTTGATTTTTACTTCCAACGCTATCCATCACTTTCTCATTTGCTCTTTTCTCATTTTCTTTTTCTTTTTCTTTTTCTTTTTGGTTCTCTTTGTCAGAATCGCCTTTATTTTTTGGTCTATTTACAAATCCTCTTGTTTGGGTGATGATTTCTTGCGAGTTGGGATTGTTGTCACCCTCTTCAAATAGATACATGGATCTCCCACATCCGTCCATCTGCATAGTTTCAGAGCTTTCATTAGGTGAGTAATAATTATCTTGCTCAATTAATTTTTCTTCATACACATCATCCATAACAACTGCATTAGGAGTAGGTTGTCTGGGAACCCTTGGTCTTTGCGGATTATCCGTGTTTTCAAACCTCACATTGTTTTCTTCGGGAGGGTTCCTTCTTTGCTCTGGGATTGACATTCTTGGATTTTCCACATAATTATCTACCTTTCTCAGTCTAGTTATCTCATTTTGCATTTGCTTAATAGTTCTGTTCATCTGTGCAATTTCAATTCTTTGCTTAGTTTCATGTGTTGCCACAGGGTCAACCTTTACATCAGGTATGGTTCCCTTGAAAAATAATCCTCCTATTGTTTGGTTTTGAGTTGGTCTAGGCTTGAATTCATCGTTATTTCTTGAACTGGAAGATCCTTGATTATCAATACTCAATCCTTACATCTTCCTTTGTAATTTTCCGAATATAAGGTCAAGGTCGGCACCCATTTCAACCATAATTTCTTCCATTTCAATGGATTTAGTCATTGCCTCCTCCAAGGTATCCATTTGGGACGTCCTGATAGCATATTTCACATTCGAGGGCATTGCATTCTTATAAAAACTGAGAATGACTGGGTCATTTGGTCTTTTGTATTCTGGAATCCTACTCAAGGTTTTATTGAACCTGAGTTAAAATCTCGTATTCTTTCATTCTTCCTCAAACCAATCTGGGTGAAATCGGTGAGAAGAGTATGATAAGAAATTGGAGGGGTGAACATAGTCAGGAACATAGCTTCGAGGTCATTAAGTGAGTGAATTGATCTAGTGGGAAATGTTGTATACCATTCATATGCCCTTCCTGATAAGGTTTGCAGAAACAACCTTAGTATGACAACGTCATACTTAACACGGTGAAAATCACAAACATCAAGAAATAAGTGCAGATGCCTCTTTGCATCGATTGCTCCATCTCCGAAAAATTCCTTTAGGGTGCCCTTAGGGAGAACAGTGAGATCATGTTTCTCACCTATAATATTCAGAGGGGAATCTCTTACCCTCCTATTTTCAAACCTTAAGTTCTCTTGATTTCTTACAACATATCTTCCACCTCTTTGTCTCTCCTCATGATGCTCGTCTCGGGGTTGTTCATTTCTTTCTACCATATCTGGAGAGATTCCAGGGATAGGATTTTCACTTCTAAGAATAAAGAGTTTTTTTCTTTTACTTCTGGTAATGGGTCCCTTGTATTCGTCCAGCTTCAATCCCGACCTTATTCTTGTGTTTCTCTAGCTAGCCTTTGATTTCTTCAGTCTTGTCGCTCTTCTCTCCTCTGTCTCTGGAGGATTTATCTTTCTTCTTCTTGGAGTAAGATATTCCAGGACCTTTCTAACTCTTCTCGGGTCTCGATTGTTGTTATTACTAGATTGTATAACTAATGTAAGATGTTGCGTTGATTGTTCAATCCAATTTCTAATAGGGATTGACCGGCCTGGGGAAAAGTCATATATTTTTTCAAAAAATGCTAGACCATGTTCCAAATTTCAGTTCATTCCCCAGTATGGTCTCCAAAAATGTTGATGCTTGAATCTGTTAGGACCGAAACGACAACCTCACAAGGATGTAAATCCCCCTACATTGTTATAGAGGTGGTACTCCTCTTTTTATTTTCTTGGGATTTCTATATACTCAAAATGTGGGACTTGACAGAAGTCCATCGCGGTAATTCAAAGAAACATAAATATTGTGAGAAAATAAAAGGAAAATGATTTTGTTTTCTTTTTATAGAAAGTTCATGAGAAAGGACCAGGACTCACACACTTCACACATTTAAAGTAAATAAGCAAAATTTCTTCACATCCATCATAGTTTAAGATAAATATTTCATATCACATAAAATAAAAAGAAGATGATTTGCATGTATAAGAGAACTTTAATAGAGTGGACACATGGAAAGCTCAAAAAAAGATAATGATACATCAACTTCAAATATTTTATATTCTGGAAACAAGGTTACAAAGCATAGTCGAGATTGTTCCAAAAGTTGCTCTCTTGAGATTTTTAAAAAATATATAGTCTGTTACATATTCTTTGAAATTTTAAATGTGTTTGTCTTAAAGACTAGGATTGGGGATTTCATGGACTATAAAGCAAATAAATACAAGAAATAAGCTTTTAGAAGGAAGACGGTGGGTGGTATAAGAACAACAAGACCTGGTAAGAATAAAAGAGAAGTTATCAATCTTCAGTTAAACCTTTCTAGTGAAAGAGGTGGAAGAATTGGATGAAGGAATTGATATAGAGAAAGAAGGATATGATCAACATAAACTTACTATGATGGTCTCTCATATTTTCACTTGCTTGTTGATGTCCTTTTATCGTTTTCATCAATGATTACAGGAACCGTCTGAACTGCTTCTTACCCTTCATTGGTCAGTTTATCAATAGCTTTCTTGAACCATTCTTCGATGTAAATTTTCATTGGTGCCACGTTGATTTCATGCCGGATTTTGATATCGAATAGATCACCCTCCAAGTCTCTCAGATCGAGGAAAATTCCATGTAATGCTTCTTCAATATCCTGATTTTTCATGGAGTAGTCCACTAGCCTGCCTATGTCATCCTCATTATATTCAAGTATACCATAGAACTTTTCAATTAACAACCCTTTAAAGATCTAAAATTGCTCATCAAATTGTTGCTTTGTTAGGAACAATTAGTTGAGGATCAACTTAGGATATTTGACTTCGTTAGTGTTTTTGGCTAAGTCTACCTCTGTGGGTCTTTTTAATAGTTCTTCCCTCCTCGATATGGCTTGGTTGCACATTTGAACAATGTTATTCAAGTTTTTTATCTTTTCTTTCCAGTGCGCGTTCCAATGTTTAATCCGACTTGGAGAGGGAAGATCCTCCTCTCTTCTCCTTAGCTCTGTCATGTTGGAAACTTTAACACCGAAGGGTACCACATCATCAAAGTAAAAACCTTCTTCATTTTTTAGGTCAACTTGCAAATACTCATGAAAGGCATGCACCCTTGAGCCAAAACAAATCATGTTCTTTGAAATTTCCCAAGCTTCTGTGATCAATGCCATTATTTTCTTGATATTATTTTCCAAATAGCTCCTCGCTAATGTAAGTAAGCTTGAGGATCCTTTTAATTTAGCAGCGGGCGTGGTGGATCCAAAAATTTCCAAAGGGAGGACAAGGAGTGGAAGAGGCATTAAGGTCTCTTCTAGTTCCTTAATCCTCTCCTTTAACTTTGTATTTTCCACTTCAAAACCTCCAATGGAGTCTTCCAATGCATCGCCAGTTGCTCTATGAATTCTAGAAATCTAGGAAGGCTGCATATTTCTTAGGTTAACCTCTGAATGAGACTTCCCTTTTTTATTCTCCACATCACTCTTCTCAATAATTAATTTCTTAGATTAGTTGTCAAAGATAGTGTTCTGAAATACAAATGACTCTTCTTCATCGAAGGCATCATTCTCAATAATTTCCAACGACGGATTTTGGTGGGCCATGCCTCTTGGTTGATCAATGTTAGGAAAAAAATTCTCGATGTCAACCTCAAGCTCCATATATTCGAGGGAGAATTTTTTGATGTCACTTTCGACATGAGCCCAAGTTATTATCTTCTTTTTCTTCTAGAAAAGTATGGATAAATGAATTACTAAATCCCACTGCTAACATATGTTCCAAAAAAAATCCATTAGGGTCAAACCCTTTTATCCTTTCAGCATACTTGAGATTCAGATTGTGGAAGTGGTTTTCAAATTCGTCGATTTTGTTCATATTTCTGAATACAAAGTCCCCAATTTTCCAAGGCAAGGGTATGAATTGCTTTTTCCGTTTCTCATGAAAAAAGTGCAGCCAAAAATTATATTTCCTTGCCATCTCTGTAATAAACATTATGTCAGATATATGACATGGAAGAAAGGAAGGATTTTCCTTAGCACCGAAAATCCTGATAACATTGTAATTTTCCATTTGCTCCAACATCCCCTTTTTATCCAGGAATTTACTTGCCTCGGAGGATATTCTGGGGGTATCTTTTCCAAACAACAATCCTTTAAAAACCGAGACAAAGTCATTGAAAACTTCATAAAAATGCAAGGAAGCTTTGTGCCTCCACAACGCTTGGTACTAAAATGTCAGTGGGTCGAATTCACAATTCACCTTCTTGTAGATAGACAATTTAGGAAATTCAGAGCAATATGCTATCGCAAATACCAAATAACAGGTGATAAAGAATTTATTATCCTTTTTGTACTGTGATAATTGGGAAGATATTTCAATGAAAATTAGTTTTCCCCAATCAAAAATAGCTTGCTCTTTGACAGTAAAATATAATATATAAAGAATCATACAAGAAATACTGGTAGTACTTTCTTGGCCTGTCACCCTGGTGAATAACCAAGCAATTTCACGAAAGGGGTTTTTGAACGAGTTGACTTGCAACCTGGTAATATCTTCAGGGATGGTTGTGGGATTATCCAAGAACTCAGGAAAGAGGTCAAGGTTGTTGTCATTCTTTTTCAATAAATCCCTGCAATCCTCCCCTTTGAAAGTAAGTGTTGGCTCGGGGAGCTTCAACATTTTACAGAAAAATATAGGTGAAAGAGAGATGGGAGAATGGTCTTGAAGTTGAATAATCCATTGACTTGGTATATATTTCTCAGCGCACCAGGCAACTAGTTCCTTGCAGTCAAAAACCTTAGGGACACACCCTGCCCAAGAAATTCCAAACGTCTAAATTAATTATTTTTTAGAAGAAGGGGATGAATAGTAAGAATACGGTCTAGACCACTAAAAGTTATAGTCCTCACGTCCAAAAATGTTCAAAGTATCTCCGTAGAACTGTTGTCAAGTTGTTGCTGCCATAAGTTGACGAGAGCGTTCTTTTAATCCAGATAATATTTGAAGTGAGCACTTGAGAGAGATAATATAATCTTCTGCAAATCGTGATTTAATGTGGTTTAATAAGAAATCTCCTCGAGCCCTTCACTTATTAATGACAATCTTTACAGAACCTACATGATGAGTTATTAGCTTTAAACCATACTAAATGCATATTGGGAAAAGTGTGAAGGTAGCGGGGACGGACGAGAGAAATTAGGATTTGAGAATTTTGTGAACCCGGGAACTCATGAACCCGTGATCGCGAAAGGTCGAAAGTTGGCTAAGTGTTGGAATGTGGTTTGAGGGATTCAATATAGGAGAGATGAGATACTTAAGAGCTCAGGGAGTCCGATGGTCAAAATGTAGATCATAGATCTCTTAGTTTCAAAATGTACATCGTGGAATGAGGGATATGAACGCTTGAACCCTCGCACTCGGGAACCTGCGACTGCAGAAACATTTAAGTATAGGATGATACGACGGTCGGTCAAACTCATGATATGGGAATATGAATAGAAGTGAGAACCCGCGAACCAGCCGTTTTCAAAAAATGACTAAGTATAGTAACTAGAAAGGGAGAATAGAAGGGATAAAAGAAAAGGGGAATTTGGGTAAGTATAGAAGAGGGAAAAGAAATGGACAAAATAAGATGGGAAAATAGAAAAGGGGAGGGAAATTTCGGAAGCGAGAATTGATCTCAATAGGCACTAAAAGTTAAGCTAAGGCATAAGTTCCTTTACTTCACATGAATAATAAGGAATGAATTTTCATTATAAACACCAATGTTTCAACCACCACAATTCATGTGGCATGGGAATTTTAAAAGAAAAGACAAATTTAAATCAAGGGATAAGAATGACCCACGAAATTAATGGACGATGGCTGAGTCATGATCTTGTAGAGGCCATAACTTGAGCTCCGGGCATCAGAATTGCACAAAGTTTATACTGTTGGAAAGGTATTTTGACGAAGAAGATTATGGTATAGTTTATAAGGGCTGAAAATGGCCAATTGTTTCCAAAAAAATGAAGTATCAGTCAGATTCATTTTTAATGGGTCTCCGTGACAATTCAATTTCACGAGCTCATATCTTGAGATCCGGGAGTCAGATTTGGGAAAACTAAATTAAGACGATGAAAGATAACATATGAAGTGATTTAAATGGATGAAAATTTGAATATCACTTCCAGAAAATTAAAATACAGTCCTATTATTTTAAAGGGAAAATAATTAAATTTTGAAAATAAAAGTTTATTTAAAAAACTTTTATTAAAAAAAGGAAAGGGACCCATTTTAAAGATACAAATGATAATGATGTGAACTCATTTATAACACTTAAATGAGACATTAATTAAAGTGAATGATTCAATAAAAGAAAATTGTACGGGAAATTTAAGAAGGAAAAACCCTAACTACTCAAGTAATTAGAAGATCTAATTTTAAAAAGGAGAAGAAGTGCTTCATCAAGGGTTCAATAATAAAAATGATTAGAGGGGCAGGGCAGAAGATAAGAAGAAAAAGAAGGTACAACCATGAAGATACAACCAAGCTTTTGATCAACAAAGAAATATCTCCATCTTCTCTACTCTGTCTCTTCTTCTATACCATTTCTTATAGCTTTATGCTTGAATCTCTGAATTAGGCACAAGGATTAGTTCTTGAGTGTTCTTCTTGTATTCTTCAAAAGAATTTTCTTATATGATCATGGAGTATTTACATCCATATACATGACTGCCAGATATTTTGTAATGAAGAACATATTTTATGAATAAAACTCCACAAAGAATTACTTCCGGGTTGATTTTGATTGTATCTTGTAGCTTTGAGTCTTAACTATGAGATATTTGAAATTGATCTATCAAATTCTCTTTTGATCTTTATAGTAATACTCTTTTAAAATTATTTGAGATGATCAAATTATTATCTCCTATTTCTCGTGAAGAATATATGGATGCATTTATATTTGATTAAGAAGGTTGTGTCTATGATGCTAATCACAAAGAAATTCTGATGTTGAAGCCCTCCTTCAATCTTTTCTATTGTTAGAAGAATTCTTGTTGCACATAAATATCAGATCAAGTTATTGAAGAAACATTTTTATTGGATAAATTTGAGCAATAAATAGCTATGGTTTGCTTCCTAATCCGATATATTCAAGATATATCTTTTTGCCAAAGAGGAGTACCACCTCTCTAAAAATGCATGGGATTCATATCCTCGTGAGGTTGTCGTTTCGGTCCTAACAGATTCAAACGTCAACAATTACCCTCCTACAATGACAATATTCAATATGATAACCCCAAGACCTTGGAATAAACCACAAGGAGAGAAAGGCATGTTTATGAGCAAAGCAAAGGAAGGCCAGTGTTCCAAAAGGCTTGGAATGACAAGATGAAAGGGAAAAATGACCAAAGGTAGAAAGGTTTTTAGCCACCCTTTTTCAGGAACAACTCCCAAAAAAATCAACAAGGTCAGTCAACCCAAAATGAGCACAAGGTGACAAATTCATTTGGGAAAATGCCAAGGCAACAATCTGTGCAATGTTGGGGATGTGAGGGGAATCATTTATATATGTATTTCCCTCACAAAGGAGAAAGAATGAGGATTGTCCACAACATTCAGGAGGATGAAATAGTTGAATACATGGGAGGAAACATGCTAAGGATTTATGCATCCTTGGACAACAAGCAAGCGTAATATCAATCCCCCATGATCGAAGTGGAAGGTAAGATCGACAACCATCCCATATCAATTTTGATTGATTATGGATCTAGCCATAGTTACATAAATTCTAACATTGTTGAAATATTCCACTTGCAAAGAAGTAAGCATGATAAATCTTGGTTAATTCAATTAGCCACGGGGGCTAAGAGGAAAATCAATGAGTTGGTTAAATATTATCTAATAGACATGAATTGAGTTAGCACAAAGGTAGATGTAAACATCATACCATTGGGTTGATATGATTGTCTAATTTCCATGGATTGGTTAGAAGAACACCATGTTTTCCTAGATTGTTACAACAAGACAATCACATGTCTTGATGGGGAAGGGAAACAAGGCAAGATTCAAGGCATTCCAAGAGTTTTATTTGTTAAATATATTTTAGCTATGCAACTAAAAAAGAGTTTCAAGAAGGGATGCCATGTTTTTGCAGCCCATATGGAAGAGGCAACAAAAGATAAAGTGACAAGCATTGAAGACCATCCATTCTTGAGGGATTTTGAAGAAGTTTTTAGAGAGATACTGGGATTTCCAACAAAAAGAGACATTGGTTTCTCTATTGATTTCAAAGCCAAGAGTTTCCCCAGTGTCCATGACATCATACTGAATGGGTACACTAGAATTGAAAGAGTTGTAGATGCAACTTGAAGAATTGTTAAGGAAGGGGTATATACACCCAAGTGTGTCACTTTAGGGAGCCTTGGTTCTCTTTGTAAAGAATAAATATGTAACCTTAAGGTTGTGTATTGATTTCAGGAAGTTGAATAAGGTCACCATAAAGAACAAGTATCATTTGCCAAGAATTGATTATTTGTTTGATCAACTGAAAGGTGCAAGAATATTTTCAATTTACTTGAGATCAGGCTATCATCAAGTAAAGATAAAATAAGAAGACATCAGTAAGACAAAATTTATGACATGATATGGGCATTATGAATTCACGGTAGTGCCATTTGGACTATCAAATGCCCCAATAGTCTTTATGTGCCTGATGAATGAAGTGTTCAGGGAGTACCTGGACAAGTTTGTGATTGTGTTCCTAGATGATATACTTGTCTACTCTAATTCATAAGAGGAACATGAGAAACATTTTAGAATGGTGTTGCAAATTTTAAGAGAGCATAAATTGTATGCAAAGCTAAGTAAGTGCATCTTTTATCAAAATAAGATTCACTAGTTGTGGCATATAATTTCAACAACAGGGATACAAGTTGATCCTGAAAAGATAGAGGCCATTAGAGGATGGCCAACATTGAAGAATGTGATAGAGGTCAAATCATTCATGGTTATTGTCGGTTATTACTGAAGATTCATAAAATAATTTTCAAAGATCGCAAGTCTAATCACTTCTTTGCAAAAGAAGGGAGTGAAGTTCGAGTGGACTTCAAAGTGTGCAGAAAGATTTCAACAATTGAAGGAAATATTTACAAGTGTGTCAATATTAAAGATTGCATATCCAAATGAATATTTTTTTGTGTGCACCGATGCATGAAAGGAAGGGATCGATGGATTCCTTAGTCAAAAGGATCATGTGGTATGCTATGAGTGCAGAAAATTAAAAGGGCATGAAAGGAATTATGCTACCCATGATCTAGAGTTAGTATCAATTGTACATGCATTAAAAATGTAAATACATTACCTAATGGGTAAAAAATTCAAGCTAAGGACAGACCACAGTGGTCTGAAATATTTGTTTTGACAACCAACACTAAATGTTAGGCAAACTAGATGGCTAGAATTCATGAGTGAATATGACTTCGAAATTAAGCATATAAAGGGCAACAAAAATCAAGTGGTCGATGCACTCAGTGGTAGAGCTCATGAAGTGCATGTTGTAGCCATTAGCATGTACAGGACTGATCTGAAAGATCAAATTTTTGCAGTAGCAAATTCATATCAGAATTACTTAAAAATAAATAGATATTACAATAAGGTAATTTTGAATGGAGATTTAATTCTTATGAGTTGAAAGAAGATGGAATTCTCATGTACAAATGAAAGGTATATGTGTTGACTTCCAGTGAGCTAGAAAATGCAGTGCTGAAGGAAAAGAACAATGTGTCATATGTTGGGAACCCAGGTTATCAGAAGACCATTGCAGTTGTGGGAAGCCAATACTTTTAGCCAAGAATGGAAAAGGAAGTGGATAATTACACAGTTAGATGTCTAGAATGCCAAAAGGTAAAGATGGGGCATAGACATCCAGCAGATTTGCAACAACCATTGCCCATTCCAAAATGGAAGTGAGAAGTTTTTATAGTGGATTTTATTACAAAGTTTCCTAGAAGAGTGAAGAAACATGATTCCATCGTGGTGGTGGTGGATAAATTGACTAAAGAAACACATTTTATTCAAGTAAATACTACACACAAGGCAACAAATATTGCATATGTATACATGAAAGAAGTTTCCAGGCTACATGGAGTGTCGAAGGCAATAGTTTCAGATAGAGATCCAATGTTTACATCAAATTTTTGGAAGGTTTTACTCAAGGGATTTGGAACAAATTTAAATCTTAGTACAGTGTATCATCTAGAGTCAGATGGGAAAATAGAGAGGAATAAAATGATAATTGAGGACATGCTTAGAATGTATGTGATGGACCAACCATCAAAGTGGGAAGATTATATTCATTTAGTTGAATTTTCCTACAACAATGGGTATTAAGCCTCATTGAAAATGACTCCTTTTGAAGCATTGCATGGCAGAAAATGTAACACACTAGTGAGTTGGGATAATCCAACAGATAGAGCAGTTGTTGGGATAGAATTGTTAAAAGAAATGGAAGAGTAGATGGCAAAGATAAAGCATAATTTAAAGGATGCCCAGGATAGAAAGAAAAGTTATGCAGATAAGAACATAGTGTTTATATATTTTAGAGTGGGCGAACATGTGTTTTTAAAAGTAAAGGCAAAGAGAATTTCACTAAGATTAGGAAGTTGCCTGAAGTTGGCAACAAGATATTGTGGACCTTTTGAAATCTTAAAAAATATAGGGTCAGTTTCATACATGCTAGCATTTCCTAGATCCATGAGAGTGCATAATGTATTTAATGTATCATTATTAAAGAAGTATGTGTCTTACCATTACCACATAATTTATTGGAATGTGATCCAGGTGAAGCATGAAGGGGATTTCTGGGTGGAACCAATACGTATCCTGGACTGGAAAGTAAAAGTGCTCAAGAACAAGGTCATAGGGTTGGTAAAGGTTAAATGGACCTACTACGGTTCTAAAGATGCTACATGGAAGCATGAATAAAACATACAGGCAGAGTACCCACAAATTTTTGGCAATTTTGAAGAAGACGGAATGCAAGACTTCATTTTGAACAACTAGAGTTCCAGAACCACATCTTAGATTCCTAAAAACCTATGATGGGACCCTGATAAAAGAATGAATCATTCCTTGGGTTATCTCTGATAAATGAATGGTATATCCTTGGGTTAACCTTGATAAATGAATGGTTCATTCCTTGGGTCGGCGAGTTGTGAGGAACAAGATATTATGGTTGGAACTACTGCTGGAGTTGTAAAATTGTAGAATTTTATTTTCTAAGTATTGTGATGTAAATTTGCATATATGTATATCAGCATAGTGTGCACCGAGTATGGTGAAAATTTGTAGGGGAGGCGAATGTAACATCCCCACTATAATCCTCGGTTTAATTAATATTTAATGTCGATAAAATATGTGGCTACGACCAAAACAATGTAATATGGTAATTGTATTTCTATGTTTTAATAATAAAAATGTGATGTCAGCTTCTAAGGGGACATGGACAATAGATGGGGGTTGAATTAATTCAAAAGAGGGGGGAGTGTCTAGGATAATGGCCAAGAGGGATCCAAGTGGGAATTACCCATGCATATTAATTCAAACCATTTTCCTAAATTTGTATATGAACCTTCTAATTTTTTATTGAGTGTTCCCAAAGCCAATCATTTAATGCATGTAAGAGGGTGGGTGTGAGTAGTCACATCCCAGATTTATTGGGGACATGGGGGTTGAGTACAATCATCTTGGGAAAGAGTGTGAGTCAAGAAAGGCAAGCCAAAGGGAGAAAATTTGTATCGGTGGAGATATCAGTTTTACACATGGAGTTTTTTTGCATGAGGAGCAAGTAGAGAGGAAAAAGAGAGCTTGAAGCTAGTGCATCCATGGAGGGTGAATTCTAGAGAACGATGGAGTGCATTTCGAGCATTTTGGAGCTGGAAACTGAAGAACCAGGTTGTCAGACGTGAAGAGTGAACTCTTGAGTGAGTTGAACTAAAACAACAAGTGTTTTTTATTGTTTGATGGTAGTTTTCCTAGCAACAGGTTCCCTTGAGTTCCCATCTGAGATATTCCTAGCTAACTGTTCTATAGAGACCCTGATAAACGAATGGGATGCTCAAGATCAGAGGAAGATATTTGGTGGAAAATCAAGATAGTTGTAGGAAGATATCAGTGGGTTGTTGGTTTTATGAGTTGTGAGTGGACTATGAGAGACCATCCTCTTTTGTGGATTACTAGACTCGGCTTAGGGGTGACTGGATGTTGATATTTGGAACAATCAGTCTATGGTTGGGTGGAACGTCTGTACCAAGCAATTGGTTGCACAACCATTATTAAAAGATAAGTGTTTATCCTTTTTCTGCCTTACATTTATGAGTTATTTGTTGTGCATAATCTTTGTAAATGAGAATGATTTATATGTTGTTGTAATGAAGTTTAATAGTTGCATTCATATCTATTTTAGCATGTCGTAGATGCATATAAATAATTGTAACAATTAGCAGTTAAATTTGGTTGATATTCGTAGCTATAAGCTACAGAAATCAGTTAGTTGTAAAAAGAATTAATTTAGTTAGCAAAAAATTTGTTTTTATGAGTATTCCGCACTACAATGTCCCTCGGTTGGGTTGGGGGGTCGTTATACCTAGATTTCTACTCCTCACATTCTAACATAAGATTATCAATATGATTAGAATTAGATCATTGTATCCAATGTCTATCTCACAACAACAAACCCAAGCATCTAAGAAAAGAAAGTTGCCAAAAAAGGGATGATTTTATCATAAAAAGGCCCACATGGTTTGAATATCATCTAAACTTAGAAAGCTCAAACATTGTTTGAAGGTACTTACTCCATGATGGAATTTGGCTCGTGGCCATGCCATCATACATGAATATCAAGTTGTTCTTACTTCAATTGCATGCATTGGACTAACAAATCCATAATGAAATATTTAATTCAAATAGACTCTAAGGTTATTTGAATTGTGTTAATGCATGAATCTAACTAATGCACCAAATCAAGTTAGTAGAGCTTCTCAAGGGAATTCAATGTCAAAATACTCAACATTGTTTCAAACTCGATGCATTCTAAGGTTGTCAAATTCACAAATATCCACAAGCAAACAATGTAGTTGAGCTAAGCATGCCTACATTCAATTAAACTAGAAATTTCATTTGAACTTTATTCATGAATAGAATTAGCTCATTTTATCATCAGCCATTAGCTTATTAATATGAGCATTTGAATTCAAATAATTAACAAATTTTCACTTAGGCATTTTGTCAAACAATTTGCATGCAACTGTGAATTCAACATAAAATTCACATTATCTACCCATATTGAACCTGTTAAAAACCAAGCTATGATACCACTCTATCATGTATTTGATGTCTCCCTTGACCATCGGGCTGGAAATCCTTTCCTTAATTAACCAATTGTTAAGATAAATTCTAAACTCTAACAATATTTTCATATGAATTCATATGCACAAACAATATAACAATGCAATAACAATGCATAATTCAAATTCATTCGTTGCCCATTAAAATCAACGCACCACACATCATATTGCAAATAGAAATCATTCCAAATAGAGATATATATGAATACTTATATATAAATCAATGCAATTCCACCAAGCATGTTTTTGAGGAGCGTTTTTTCAGCCAGACATAGGAATCAAATATATATTCCATTCCCAAGTTAGCCCATAATATCACCAAGGTGAAGGGGCTGATAGGATAAGGATTCACTCAAGTCACATACCCAACCTAGTTGCTCTTATACTTGGCCATATTTCTCACCACAAAATACTCTAAGTAATCATATAGTTGGTATAGCCATGGCACTCCCTTCCACTAGCCCACACAACACAAGGAAAATATTTCCCTTCTTTGCTCAGTAGTTCCTTAGGAATATTATTCCTCCAATGCTCTTCTGTGTGGGATGGAAGAGCCCAATCTATTGTTTTCCTTAAAGAACAACCCATCATAGTTATATCTTAGCTCTTGATAACTCAATGAGAAACAATATATAGGGGAAATGGTGGTTTTCTATGTGACTTGACCTCTATTATCTTATGTAGCCACCTTCACAAGTTTGATTCTCAGTCTCAAGCATGAGAATGTAGTTCCCTAGAGCTTCAATAGTGTCTTTTGGCATGTGAGGATATGGTTTGAATGGTGATAAGAATGGTAGCAACGGATAAGAATATGAACGAACTCAAATTTGCATGGGAGGAGGAATTGACAGGAATAGATAAGGTTTGAATTTCTATAAGGTTTGAATTTCCATGAGGATGGGATCTCTTACACTCCTTCCTCCTTTTGTACTCAACCACCATGTCATCATACTTGTGGTGTTTATTTTTCAATAGACAAGGTTTAAGCATGAAATTCATGTAACATCTCGCTTTTTGCATGCACTGAGCAAACTTATTCTTTGAGGACACTTACTTTCAAGTAATCTGCATTATTATACTATTGGTCGTTTGATTATGATTATGAGGCATTATGGATATGATCATATGTTATTTTGTGTATTTACATAGACATGTGATATTGACTCGATTCTCCTGAGTGTGCAGGACTTTGGACCTCGAGGATGCAGAGGCATCGATGAAACCCTTGGACTCTGGATTGAGTCAAGGAGTGAAATATGGGGGTGATTGTTGTAGATATTACATGTGTACATCTGATTAGATGTTATGATGATTGATTATTAATGCTGACATGATTTGTTGATGATGTAGGTTGACAATAGCTTGCCAACCAGACTCACATGTGGAGTAGAGGGGTCACACACGACAACCAGAGACCTAAGGGAGAGGTGTGATAGCAGCCCTGCCACAGCCTACTAGCACTCCCTCTGTGGCTCGAACTATAGGTTGACGAATACATAGTTTGAGAAGACCCATGATGTCATGAGGGAAGACTGTGAAAGTCGCTCATGATGATTCTAAGGGGCACGCAATAAGGCGGGGGCCCTATTCCTTAGAGGCCCTTAGTCTCCCACAAGATCACCTGGTGGAGTATTGACTCCAGGGGTTTTTGATGTCTACCAAGTCAGTCAAGAGGTGAGTGGCACCCTTGGAGAACGTAGTGCGTCCTGAAGGGCACGTCAAGCGAGGAAAATGAAAAGAGGTGAGTGACACCCTTGGAGCACGTAGTGCATCCTGAAGGGCACGTCGTGCAAGGAAAACAAAAAAGGAGAGTGGCACCCTTGGAGCACCTAGTGCGTCCTGAAGGGCATGTCCTGATTTCAATGAGTAAGTGAATAATCCTAGTCGGCCTTAAAATGAATGTCGTGATAAGTAAGATTTAAAAAACAAAAAACAAATCCCTAATAAAAATGTCACCCGGCCTAGGAAATTAAAATCTAGGTCTAAGTGATACATGTGGTAAAAAAATAAAATAATCATAATTAAACATGTGACGAGAAGGGGGTAATAAATTCAATTAATTTATTAAAATAAAATTATATTGAGGGATTAAAATTTTAAAAGGGAATTGATTGTTTTTCTACATATGCTAATTAAAATTTATTAATTAAAAGGAAAAAGGGGTAAAAGGGGATTTTTCTACACTTGCTAATTTGAGTTTTAGTTAAGAAGGGAAAAGAGGGAAACTTAAAAAAAATAGAAAACTAAGGGGAAAAGTGGAAACATAAAGAAAAA
>ML798295.1:102728-132460 GCA_009831015.1 Picea engelmannii | reverse complement strand
TGAGCCCAAGTTATTATCTTCTTTTTCTTCTAGAAAAGTATGGATAAATGAATTACTAAATCCCACTGCTAACATATGTTCCAAAAAAAATCCATTAGGGTCAAACCCTTTTATCCTTTCAGCATACTTGAGATTCAGATTGTGGAAGTGGTTTTCAAATTCGTCGATTTTGTTCATATTTCTGAATACAAAGTCCCCAATTTTCCAAGGCAAGGGTATGAATTGCTTTTTCCGTTTCTCATGAAAAAAGTGCAGCCAAAAATTATATTTCCTTGCCATCTCTGTAATAAACATTATGTCAGATATATGACATGGAAGAAAGGAAGGATTTTCCTTAGCACCGAAAATCCTGATAACATTGTAATTTTCCATTTGCTCCAACATCCCCTTTTTATCCAGGAATTTACTTGCCTCGGAGGATATTCTGGGGGTATCTTTTCCAAACAACAATCCTTTAAAAACCGAGACAAAGTCATTGAAAACTTCATAAAAATGCAAGGAAGCTTTGTGCCTCCACAACGCTTGGTACTAAAATGTCAGTGGGTCGAATTCACAATTCACCTTCTTGTAGATAGACAATTTAGGAAATTCAGAGCAATATGCTATCGCAAATACCAAATAACAGGTGATAAAGAATTTATTATCCTTTTTGTACTGTGATAATTGGGAAGATATTTCAATGAAAATTAGTTTTCCCCAATCAAAAATAGCTTGCTCTTTGACAGTAAAATATAATATATAAAGAATCATACAAGAAATACTGGTAGTACTTTCTTGGCCTGTCACCCTGGTGAATAACCAAGCAATTTCACGAAAGGGGTTTTTGAACGAGTTGACTTGCAACCTGGTAATATCTTCAGGGATGGTTGTGGGATTATCCAAGAACTCAGGAAAGAGGTCAAGGTTGTTGTCATTCTTTTTCAATAAATCCCTGCAATCCTCCCCTTTGAAAGTAAGTGTTGGCTCGGGGAGCTTCAACATTTTACAGAAAAATATAGGTGAAAGAGAGATGGGAGAATGGTCTTGAAGTTGAATAATCCATTGACTTGGTATATATTTCTCAGCGCACCAGGCAACTAGTTCCTTGCAGTCAAAAACCTTAGGGACACACCCTGCCCAAGAAATTCCAAACGTCTAAATTAATTATTTTTTAGAAGAAGGGGATGAATAGTAAGAATACGGTCTAGACCACTAAAAGTTATAGTCCTCACGTCCAAAAATGTTCAAAGTATCTCCGTAGAACTGTTGTCAAGTTGTTGCTGCCATAAGTTGACGAGAGCGTTCTTTTAATCCAGATAATATTTGAAGTGAGCACTTGAGAGAGATAATATAATCTTCTGCAAATCGTGATTTAATGTGGTTTAATAAGAAATCTCCTCGAGCCCTTCACTTATTAATGACAATCTTTACAGAACCTACATGATGAGTTATTAGCTTTAAACCATACTAAATGCATATTGGGAAAAGTGTGAAGGTAGCGGGGACGGACGAGAGAAATTAGGATTTGAGAATTTTGTGAACCCGGGAACTCATGAACCCGTGATCGCGAAAGGTCGAAAGTTGGCTAAGTGTTGGAATGTGGTTTGAGGGATTCAATATAGGAGAGATGAGATACTTAAGAGCTCAGGGAGTCCGATGGTCAAAATGTAGATCATAGATCTCTTAGTTTCAAAATGTACATCGTGGAATGAGGGATATGAACGCTTGAACCCTCGCACTCGGGAACCTGCGACTGCAGAAACATTTAAGTATAGGATGATACGACGGTCGGTCAAACTCATGATATGGGAATATGAATAGAAGTGAGAACCCGCGAACCAGCCGTTTTCAAAAAATGACTAAGTATAGTAACTAGAAAGGGAGAATAGAAGGGATAAAAGAAAAGGGGAATTTGGGTAAGTATAGAAGAGGGAAAAGAAATGGACAAAATAAGATGGGAAAATAGAAAAGGGGAGGGAAATTTCGGAAGCGAGAATTGATCTCAATAGGCACTAAAAGTTAAGCTAAGGCATAAGTTCCTTTACTTCACATGAATAATAAGGAATGAATTTTCATTATAAACACCAATGTTTCAACCACCACAATTCATGTGGCATGGGAATTTTAAAAGAAAAGACAAATTTAAATCAAGGGATAAGAATGACCCACGAAATTAATGGACGATGGCTGAGTCATGATCTTGTAGAGGCCATAACTTGAGCTCCGGGCATCAGAATTGCACAAAGTTTATACTGTTGGAAAGGTATTTTGACGAAGAAGATTATGGTATAGTTTATAAGGGCTGAAAATGGCCAATTGTTTCCAAAAAAATGAAGTATCAGTCAGATTCATTTTTAATGGGTCTCCGTGACAATTCAATTTCACGAGCTCATATCTTGAGATCCGGGAGTCAGATTTGGGAAAACTAAATTAAGACGATGAAAGATAACATATGAAGTGATTTAAATGGATGAAAATTTGAATATCACTTCCAGAAAATTAAAATACAGTCCTATTATTTTAAAGGGAAAATAATTAAATTTTGAAAATAAAAGTTTATTTAAAAAACTTTTATTAAAAAAAGGAAAGGGACCCATTTTAAAGATACAAATGATAATGATGTGAACTCATTTATAACACTTAAATGAGACATTAATTAAAGTGAATGATTCAATAAAAGAAAATTGTACGGGAAATTTAAGAAGGAAAAACCCTAACTACTCAAGTAATTAGAAGATCTAATTTTAAAAAGGAGAAGAAGTGCTTCATCAAGGGTTCAATAATAAAAATGATTAGAGGGGCAGGGCAGAAGATAAGAAGAAAAAGAAGGTACAACCATGAAGATACAACCAAGCTTTTGATCAACAAAGAAATATCTCCATCTTCTCTACTCTGTCTCTTCTTCTATACCATTTCTTATAGCTTTATGCTTGAATCTCTGAATTAGGCACAAGGATTAGTTCTTGAGTGTTCTTCTTGTATTCTTCAAAAGAATTTTCTTATATGATCATGGAGTATTTACATCCATATACATGACTGCCAGATATTTTGTAATGAAGAACATATTTTATGAATAAAACTCCACAAAGAATTACTTCCGGGTTGATTTTGATTGTATCTTGTAGCTTTGAGTCTTAACTATGAGATATTTGAAATTGATCTATCAAATTCTCTTTTGATCTTTATAGTAATACTCTTTTAAAATTATTTGAGATGATCAAATTATTATCTCCTATTTCTCGTGAAGAATATATGGATGCATTTATATTTGATTAAGAAGGTTGTGTCTATGATGCTAATCACAAAGAAATTCTGATGTTGAAGCCCTCCTTCAATCTTTTCTATTGTTAGAAGAATTCTTGTTGCACATAAATATCAGATCAAGTTATTGAAGAAACATTTTTATTGGATAAATTTGAGCAATAAATAGCTATGGTTTGCTTCCTAATCCGATATATTCAAGATATATCTTTTTGCCAAAGAGGAGTACCACCTCTCTAAAAATGCATGGGATTCATATCCTCGTGAGGTTGTCGTTTCGGTCCTAACAGATTCAAACGTCAACAATTACCCTCCTACAATGACAATATTCAATATGATAACCCCAAGACCTTGGAATAAACCACAAGGAGAGAAAGGCATGTTTATGAGCAAAGCAAAGGAAGGCCAGTGTTCCAAAAGGCTTGGAATGACAAGATGAAAGGGAAAAATGACCAAAGGTAGAAAGGTTTTTAGCCACCCTTTTTCAGGAACAACTCCCAAAAAAATCAACAAGGTCAGTCAACCCAAAATGAGCACAAGGTGACAAATTCATTTGGGAAAATGCCAAGGCAACAATCTGTGCAATGTTGGGGATGTGAGGGGAATCATTTATATATGTATTTCCCTCACAAAGGAGAAAGAATGAGGATTGTCCACAACATTCAGGAGGATGAAATAGTTGAATACATGGGAGGAAACATGCTAAGGATTTATGCATCCTTGGACAACAAGCAAGCGTAATATCAATCCCCCATGATCGAAGTGGAAGGTAAGATCGACAACCATCCCATATCAATTTTGATTGATTATGGATCTAGCCATAGTTACATAAATTCTAACATTGTTGAAATATTCCACTTGCAAAGAAGTAAGCATGATAAATCTTGGTTAATTCAATTAGCCACGGGGGCTAAGAGGAAAATCAATGAGTTGGTTAAATATTATCTAATAGACATGAATTGAGTTAGCACAAAGGTAGATGTAAACATCATACCATTGGGTTGATATGATTGTCTAATTTCCATGGATTGGTTAGAAGAACACCATGTTTTCCTAGATTGTTACAACAAGACAATCACATGTCTTGATGGGGAAGGGAAACAAGGCAAGATTCAAGGCATTCCAAGAGTTTTATTTGTTAAATATATTTTAGCTATGCAACTAAAAAAGAGTTTCAAGAAGGGATGCCATGTTTTTGCAGCCCATATGGAAGAGGCAACAAAAGATAAAGTGACAAGCATTGAAGACCATCCATTCTTGAGGGATTTTGAAGAAGTTTTTAGAGAGATACTGGGATTTCCAACAAAAAGAGACATTGGTTTCTCTATTGATTTCAAAGCCAAGAGTTTCCCCAGTGTCCATGACATCATACTGAATGGGTACACTAGAATTGAAAGAGTTGTAGATGCAACTTGAAGAATTGTTAAGGAAGGGGTATATACACCCAAGTGTGTCACTTTAGGGAGCCTTGGTTCTCTTTGTAAAGAATAAATATGTAACCTTAAGGTTGTGTATTGATTTCAGGAAGTTGAATAAGGTCACCATAAAGAACAAGTATCATTTGCCAAGAATTGATTATTTGTTTGATCAACTGAAAGGTGCAAGAATATTTTCAATTTACTTGAGATCAGGCTATCATCAAGTAAAGATAAAATAAGAAGACATCAGTAAGACAAAATTTATGACATGATATGGGCATTATGAATTCACGGTAGTGCCATTTGGACTATCAAATGCCCCAATAGTCTTTATGTGCCTGATGAATGAAGTGTTCAGGGAGTACCTGGACAAGTTTGTGATTGTGTTCCTAGATGATATACTTGTCTACTCTAATTCATAAGAGGAACATGAGAAACATTTTAGAATGGTGTTGCAAATTTTAAGAGAGCATAAATTGTATGCAAAGCTAAGTAAGTGCATCTTTTATCAAAATAAGATTCACTAGTTGTGGCATATAATTTCAACAACAGGGATACAAGTTGATCCTGAAAAGATAGAGGCCATTAGAGGATGGCCAACATTGAAGAATGTGATAGAGGTCAAATCATTCATGGTTATTGTCGGTTATTACTGAAGATTCATAAAATAATTTTCAAAGATCGCAAGTCTAATCACTTCTTTGCAAAAGAAGGGAGTGAAGTTCGAGTGGACTTCAAAGTGTGCAGAAAGATTTCAACAATTGAAGGAAATATTTACAAGTGTGTCAATATTAAAGATTGCATATCCAAATGAATATTTTTTTGTGTGCACCGATGCATGAAAGGAAGGGATCGATGGATTCCTTAGTCAAAAGGATCATGTGGTATGCTATGAGTGCAGAAAATTAAAAGGGCATGAAAGGAATTATGCTACCCATGATCTAGAGTTAGTATCAATTGTACATGCATTAAAAATGTAAATACATTACCTAATGGGTAAAAAATTCAAGCTAAGGACAGACCACAGTGGTCTGAAATATTTGTTTTGACAACCAACACTAAATGTTAGGCAAACTAGATGGCTAGAATTCATGAGTGAATATGACTTCGAAATTAAGCATATAAAGGGCAACAAAAATCAAGTGGTCGATGCACTCAGTGGTAGAGCTCATGAAGTGCATGTTGTAGCCATTAGCATGTACAGGACTGATCTGAAAGATCAAATTTTTGCAGTAGCAAATTCATATCAGAATTACTTAAAAATAAATAGATATTACAATAAGGTAATTTTGAATGGAGATTTAATTCTTATGAGTTGAAAGAAGATGGAATTCTCATGTACAAATGAAAGGTATATGTGTTGACTTCCAGTGAGCTAGAAAATGCAGTGCTGAAGGAAAAGAACAATGTGTCATATGTTGGGAACCCAGGTTATCAGAAGACCATTGCAGTTGTGGGAAGCCAATACTTTTAGCCAAGAATGGAAAAGGAAGTGGATAATTACACAGTTAGATGTCTAGAATGCCAAAAGGTAAAGATGGGGCATAGACATCCAGCAGATTTGCAACAACCATTGCCCATTCCAAAATGGAAGTGAGAAGTTTTTATAGTGGATTTTATTACAAAGTTTCCTAGAAGAGTGAAGAAACATGATTCCATCGTGGTGGTGGTGGATAAATTGACTAAAGAAACACATTTTATTCAAGTAAATACTACACACAAGGCAACAAATATTGCATATGTATACATGAAAGAAGTTTCCAGGCTACATGGAGTGTCGAAGGCAATAGTTTCAGATAGAGATCCAATGTTTACATCAAATTTTTGGAAGGTTTTACTCAAGGGATTTGGAACAAATTTAAATCTTAGTACAGTGTATCATCTAGAGTCAGATGGGAAAATAGAGAGGAATAAAATGATAATTGAGGACATGCTTAGAATGTATGTGATGGACCAACCATCAAAGTGGGAAGATTATATTCATTTAGTTGAATTTTCCTACAACAATGGGTATTAAGCCTCATTGAAAATGACTCCTTTTGAAGCATTGCATGGCAGAAAATGTAACACACTAGTGAGTTGGGATAATCCAACAGATAGAGCAGTTGTTGGGATAGAATTGTTAAAAGAAATGGAAGAGTAGATGGCAAAGATAAAGCATAATTTAAAGGATGCCCAGGATAGAAAGAAAAGTTATGCAGATAAGAACATAGTGTTTATATATTTTAGAGTGGGCGAACATGTGTTTTTAAAAGTAAAGGCAAAGAGAATTTCACTAAGATTAGGAAGTTGCCTGAAGTTGGCAACAAGATATTGTGGACCTTTTGAAATCTTAAAAAATATAGGGTCAGTTTCATACATGCTAGCATTTCCTAGATCCATGAGAGTGCATAATGTATTTAATGTATCATTATTAAAGAAGTATGTGTCTTACCATTACCACATAATTTATTGGAATGTGATCCAGGTGAAGCATGAAGGGGATTTCTGGGTGGAACCAATACGTATCCTGGACTGGAAAGTAAAAGTGCTCAAGAACAAGGTCATAGGGTTGGTAAAGGTTAAATGGACCTACTACGGTTCTAAAGATGCTACATGGAAGCATGAATAAAACATACAGGCAGAGTACCCACAAATTTTTGGCAATTTTGAAGAAGACGGAATGCAAGACTTCATTTTGAACAACTAGAGTTCCAGAACCACATCTTAGATTCCTAAAAACCTATGATGGGACCCTGATAAAAGAATGAATCATTCCTTGGGTTATCTCTGATAAATGAATGGTATATCCTTGGGTTAACCTTGATAAATGAATGGTTCATTCCTTGGGTCGGCGAGTTGTGAGGAACAAGATATTATGGTTGGAACTACTGCTGGAGTTGTAAAATTGTAGAATTTTATTTTCTAAGTATTGTGATGTAAATTTGCATATATGTATATCAGCATAGTGTGCACCGAGTATGGTGAAAATTTGTAGGGGAGGCGAATGTAACATCCCCACTATAATCCTCGGTTTAATTAATATTTAATGTCGATAAAATATGTGGCTACGACCAAAACAATGTAATATGGTAATTGTATTTCTATGTTTTAATAATAAAAATGTGATGTCAGCTTCTAAGGGGACATGGACAATAGATGGGGGTTGAATTAATTCAAAAGAGGGGGGAGTGTCTAGGATAATGGCCAAGAGGGATCCAAGTGGGAATTACCCATGCATATTAATTCAAACCATTTTCCTAAATTTGTATATGAACCTTCTAATTTTTTATTGAGTGTTCCCAAAGCCAATCATTTAATGCATGTAAGAGGGTGGGTGTGAGTAGTCACATCCCAGATTTATTGGGGACATGGGGGTTGAGTACAATCATCTTGGGAAAGAGTGTGAGTCAAGAAAGGCAAGCCAAAGGGAGAAAATTTGTATCGGTGGAGATATCAGTTTTACACATGGAGTTTTTTTGCATGAGGAGCAAGTAGAGAGGAAAAAGAGAGCTTGAAGCTAGTGCATCCATGGAGGGTGAATTCTAGAGAACGATGGAGTGCATTTCGAGCATTTTGGAGCTGGAAACTGAAGAACCAGGTTGTCAGACGTGAAGAGTGAACTCTTGAGTGAGTTGAACTAAAACAACAAGTGTTTTTTATTGTTTGATGGTAGTTTTCCTAGCAACAGGTTCCCTTGAGTTCCCATCTGAGATATTCCTAGCTAACTGTTCTATAGAGACCCTGATAAACGAATGGGATGCTCAAGATCAGAGGAAGATATTTGGTGGAAAATCAAGATAGTTGTAGGAAGATATCAGTGGGTTGTTGGTTTTATGAGTTGTGAGTGGACTATGAGAGACCATCCTCTTTTGTGGATTACTAGACTCGGCTTAGGGGTGACTGGATGTTGATATTTGGAACAATCAGTCTATGGTTGGGTGGAACGTCTGTACCAAGCAATTGGTTGCACAACCATTATTAAAAGATAAGTGTTTATCCTTTTTCTGCCTTACATTTATGAGTTATTTGTTGTGCATAATCTTTGTAAATGAGAATGATTTATATGTTGTTGTAATGAAGTTTAATAGTTGCATTCATATCTATTTTAGCATGTCGTAGATGCATATAAATAATTGTAACAATTAGCAGTTAAATTTGGTTGATATTCGTAGCTATAAGCTACAGAAATCAGTTAGTTGTAAAAAGAATTAATTTAGTTAGCAAAAAATTTGTTTTTATGAGTATTCCGCACTACAATGTCCCTCGGTTGGGTTGGGGGGTCGTTATACCTAGATTTCTACTCCTCACATTCTAACATAAGATTATCAATATGATTAGAATTAGATCATTGTATCCAATGTCTATCTCACAACAACAAACCCAAGCATCTAAGAAAAGAAAGTTGCCAAAAAAGGGATGATTTTATCATAAAAAGGCCCACATGGTTTGAATATCATCTAAACTTAGAAAGCTCAAACATTGTTTGAAGGTACTTACTCCATGATGGAATTTGGCTCGTGGCCATGCCATCATACATGAATATCAAGTTGTTCTTACTTCAATTGCATGCATTGGACTAACAAATCCATAATGAAATATTTAATTCAAATAGACTCTAAGGTTATTTGAATTGTGTTAATGCATGAATCTAACTAATGCACCAAATCAAGTTAGTAGAGCTTCTCAAGGGAATTCAATGTCAAAATACTCAACATTGTTTCAAACTCGATGCATTCTAAGGTTGTCAAATTCACAAATATCCACAAGCAAACAATGTAGTTGAGCTAAGCATGCCTACATTCAATTAAACTAGAAATTTCATTTGAACTTTATTCATGAATAGAATTAGCTCATTTTATCATCAGCCATTAGCTTATTAATATGAGCATTTGAATTCAAATAATTAACAAATTTTCACTTAGGCATTTTGTCAAACAATTTGCATGCAACTGTGAATTCAACATAAAATTCACATTATCTACCCATATTGAACCTGTTAAAAACCAAGCTATGATACCACTCTATCATGTATTTGATGTCTCCCTTGACCATCGGGCTGGAAATCCTTTCCTTAATTAACCAATTGTTAAGATAAATTCTAAACTCTAACAATATTTTCATATGAATTCATATGCACAAACAATATAACAATGCAATAACAATGCATAATTCAAATTCATTCGTTGCCCATTAAAATCAACGCACCACACATCATATTGCAAATAGAAATCATTCCAAATAGAGATATATATGAATACTTATATATAAATCAATGCAATTCCACCAAGCATGTTTTTGAGGAGCGTTTTTTCAGCCAGACATAGGAATCAAATATATATTCCATTCCCAAGTTAGCCCATAATATCACCAAGGTGAAGGGGCTGATAGGATAAGGATTCACTCAAGTCACATACCCAACCTAGTTGCTCTTATACTTGGCCATATTTCTCACCACAAAATACTCTAAGTAATCATATAGTTGGTATAGCCATGGCACTCCCTTCCACTAGCCCACACAACACAAGGAAAATATTTCCCTTCTTTGCTCAGTAGTTCCTTAGGAATATTATTCCTCCAATGCTCTTCTGTGTGGGATGGAAGAGCCCAATCTATTGTTTTCCTTAAAGAACAACCCATCATAGTTATATCTTAGCTCTTGATAACTCAATGAGAAACAATATATAGGGGAAATGGTGGTTTTCTATGTGACTTGACCTCTATTATCTTATGTAGCCACCTTCACAAGTTTGATTCTCAGTCTCAAGCATGAGAATGTAGTTCCCTAGAGCTTCAATAGTGTCTTTTGGCATGTGAGGATATGGTTTGAATGGTGATAAGAATGGTAGCAACGGATAAGAATATGAACGAACTCAAATTTGCATGGGAGGAGGAATTGACAGGAATAGATAAGGTTTGAATTTCTATAAGGTTTGAATTTCCATGAGGATGGGATCTCTTACACTCCTTCCTCCTTTTGTACTCAACCACCATGTCATCATACTTGTGGTGTTTATTTTTCAATAGACAAGGTTTAAGCATGAAATTCATGTAACATCTCGCTTTTTGCATGCACTGAGCAAACTTATTCTTTGAGGACACTTACTTTCAAGTAATCTGCATTATTATACTATTGGTCGTTTGATTATGATTATGAGGCATTATGGATATGATCATATGTTATTTTGTGTATTTACATAGACATGTGATATTGACTCGATTCTCCTGAGTGTGCAGGACTTTGGACCTCGAGGATGCAGAGGCATCGATGAAACCCTTGGACTCTGGATTGAGTCAAGGAGTGAAATATGGGGGTGATTGTTGTAGATATTACATGTGTACATCTGATTAGATGTTATGATGATTGATTATTAATGCTGACATGATTTGTTGATGATGTAGGTTGACAATAGCTTGCCAACCAGACTCACATGTGGAGTAGAGGGGTCACACACGACAACCAGAGACCTAAGGGAGAGGTGTGATAGCAGCCCTGCCACAGCCTACTAGCACTCCCTCTGTGGCTCGAACTATAGGTTGACGAATACATAGTTTGAGAAGACCCATGATGTCATGAGGGAAGACTGTGAAAGTCGCTCATGATGATTCTAAGGGGCACGCAATAAGGCGGGGGCCCTATTCCTTAGAGGCCCTTAGTCTCCCACAAGATCACCTGGTGGAGTATTGACTCCAGGGGTTTTTGATGTCTACCAAGTCAGTCAAGAGGTGAGTGGCACCCTTGGAGAACGTAGTGCGTCCTGAAGGGCACGTCAAGCGAGGAAAATGAAAAGAGGTGAGTGACACCCTTGGAGCACGTAGTGCATCCTGAAGGGCACGTCGTGCAAGGAAAACAAAAAAGGAGAGTGGCACCCTTGGAGCACCTAGTGCGTCCTGAAGGGCATGTCCTGATTTCAATGAGTAAGTGAATAATCCTAGTCGGCCTTAAAATGAATGTCGTGATAAGTAAGATTTAAAAAACAAAAAACAAATCCCTAATAAAAATGTCACCCGGCCTAGGAAATTAAAATCTAGGTCTAAGTGATACATGTGGTAAAAAAATAAAATAATCATAATTAAACATGTGACGAGAAGGGGGTAATAAATTCAATTAATTTATTAAAATAAAATTATATTGAGGGATTAAAATTTTAAAAGGGAATTGATTGTTTTTCTACATATGCTAATTAAAATTTATTAATTAAAAGGAAAAAGGGGTAAAAGGGGATTTTTCTACACTTGCTAATTTGAGTTTTAGTTAAGAAGGGAAAAGAGGGAAACTTAAAAAAAATAGAAAACTAAGGGGAAAAGTGGAAACATAAAGAAAAAGGAAACGTAAGGAAAAAGCAAAATGACTAACTTAGTAAGGAATGTTTCCTTTAAGAACTTTCTAAATGTGAACTCAACTAGGAATTTAGTAAGGGCGTAAGTCATTTAAAATGTGTAAGGGAATATGGGGACACCAAAGAGCGATTTTAGGAATTCTTCTAGGTGGGTGAGGGAAATATGAGTAATTAAATAATTAATAAAATTACTTTCTGGTGCAACTAGAGGGATGGGTGACATGTGTACGGGGGAGGTTTTTTCTGAATTAATTTAATGAAAAATAAATTAAATGGGAATTTGGGAAAGAAATCACTTAGAAACTCTATAAAAAGGATGGAGGAGGAAGAGTATGGATCTCTTCTTTTATGCGTAACGTTACGCTACAGAATTTTTGTCTACACTGACTTATCTTGTGGGAGTTGGGATACCCAACTCGGGTAACAAGTGGTAGATCGACCTTGTGAGGCGAGCTAGTTGCTAATTGTTCTTTGGTTTAGTGTGTGTGGCTCCTTTGCGACTCGAGGGGCTCGGGGGGAAGAAGAGTACCCCTAGTGTTGGCTGGGAGGTACCGGTGAAGTCACATTGGTCGAAAAGTGGGAGTTGCATGGAGCGCGTGGGACAACAAATCAGAGTTGTCACCTTGGACTACGGTACGCATGCTTTTAATTTGAATGGTATATTAATATTGTTCTTGTGCTTTCATTTTGGTAATTCTATTGTGTAAAGAAATTTCTTTTACACAACATTTTAATCAAGGACTTAAAGACATCATAGATTTATGCTCACTACTTTTGATTGATTTCCTTGGAAACCCGACCCCTGATTGCTACGAATGTTCTATTTTGTTTTACTGATTATTATGATGACATTGTGCTTTATCTTTCCTCCCCATCCCTAGATTATCATTCCACATCTGAGAAGTCGGCCAAGAGCCAAATCGACAATCGTCACTTCGGTGCATAGCGACCTATAGATTCTAATGCCCTACTTTTCTGTGCGTGGATGATGAGCAAAGGATGTTTTTGCCCAGCTGTCTACCCCTGTTGATTGTTCCTGGTTGATTGTTTGTATTACACCTTCTTTCGATTGAATACCTCCATGTATTGTTATATTTTATTCCCTGCGATCTTCATGACAGTTCCCAGCTCTTGAATCGAAAAATCTCAGCGTTGTCCACTTGAATGACGGTGTTTTTTTTAACTAATCGTGACTATGATTTGAAATTATTTATTGACAGTAATTGATTGTATGACAGCGTCCCTTTTTATCTATTGGACACTTTGATTGAACCTTCAGACAACATTTTTACTTTACCTACTTCATTGACTGCAAACTTGCATGATTTCATTATATATTGAGTGCAAATTTTACTGTGAGTTTAATATATGTATTTACGGCGAATTTACTCTACGTTTGACCATTCTTGACTGTGTCCTTTTTCCCTTATTTACTCGGCAATCACATTTGTATTACATACCAGATTTCTCATTTAATCACTCTACATTTTAATTACTCTCACCCAGTTTTTCATTAATAGCGTGGAATATAACGATTTTATACTCACCATTTAAATGACGGGTTAGAAATGTATATTCAAGGATTTTTTTTTTACCTGTGGCAGCTAGTTGTATTCATAGTTTAAGATGAGCATTTTTATTTCATGTTTACATTACCCAACGATTGATAGTGAAGCAATTAACATTGTTCAAGTATGGGGAGGTTTAAGGCAGGTAGTGATTTATGCCTTCAATAATACAACGGATATTTATCAATAGTTATTACAGCAATGATTATCAATAGTTTACACAACGACTGTTATCAAATTGTTTATACAGCGAATTAGTATTTTATTCCCATTAAAAGATAGTGATTTTCTTATGTTGGTTTCAGATTTAGTGACAGCGATTTTTTTAGCATTCATGGATAGCGATGTATGGGTATCATTGATAGCGACATATTGATTGTAGCAATGTCAGTATAGTTGTAGATTGTAAAGCAAACCTTTGATATATTGTATTGTTGCATGTTTATAGCAATAGATGATATAGTGATTCATTTATATGACAGCACATGTATTTAGATGGCAGCCATACTTAATAGACATAAATAATGCATACCGGCGATATCCATGTTTTAGTTTTTAGGCAGCAATTTTTAGAGAAATAAAATAGCCAGCGATTATATTGGAGTGACAAAAAATTTCGGATACCGAATTGATTATATTAGACAACGAATTCATACATATATTTAAGACAACTTAATCATGTATTTACTCTGCAATTCACACACATAATGTCTGCGTCCTTGGTAAAATATACTGCATTTTTACCTGTGATAGCGATTTAATAGACTGTGTTTTCAATACCTATTTAGACTATGTTTTCAATACCTATTTAGACTTTGTTTTCAACATGTTTTCACACAACGAGTAATTCATCTTGTATATTGTGTTTTTATTTGTTAGTTAGAGATGCCCTTAAATGTACAGTTTGAAAGACAACATTGTATGTGTAATGTCAGCATTTTCTGTTAGGTGAATGATGGAATAGGTTAGACAACGTCCTTATTTAGTGTCAGCGTTTTGGGGATAGCAATAATAAGATATGCATTTTTTTTATCCTATTAACTCAGCATTTGCGGGTATTTACTAGACTGTGATACCATACCTCAAATAGAGAGCAACAACGTATCGAATTAATTCAGCAAGGACATTCAAAAGACAACAAGTTTATACTTAAAAGAGAACAAATTCATATTGATAGCAATTTAATGATTGCGATATTTCCAGTATTGATATAATGGTATGGATAGCATTTATAGATAGTGAGATAATGATAGAAATTTAATGATTGCGATATTTCCAGTATTGATATAATGGTATGGATAGCGTTTATGGATCGTGAGATAATGACAATGATTTAATTATTGCGATATTCCAGTGTTGATATAATGATATAATGACTGTGATTTGCGTACACATAGATATCATTTATATATTGTGACATCGTTTAAATGTTGGACAACATTTTTTTTTATTGATATTGATATGCTAGACAACCCTTCATATGATGTTAGCCTTGATCTAGTAGACAACAATCTTATATTATTTTAAAAGGCATGTTTCCTATTTTTTCACTTGAAAGATAGTGAATTCCTCTTTAGGAAATTACTCATCCGATGTTGGAATTGGAAGATAGTTACACTAAGCTAATTGTTGATAATGATTATTTTAAGGTGTACAGAGTGTCATATGTTACAATAGAATTCTTTACGCAAGAATTTATTTTGTTGTAGTAATGTTATAGTCGTCAGGTTTCCTCGCGTCTTGTGGACTGGTCGATTGGGGCTTGGGTTAGTCATCATGTGGTTTGACAGTGCATTCGGTCTCCTAACATATTGAATCCTTCTGGGATTTTGGTCTAGATGTGTCATGTTGCGCCTTAGTTATTGTCACGCCTATCGCCCGGCGACAACATGATTCCTGATGAGGGGATCATTGCACACCCTAATGAATAGAGGCGAATGATAACTTGGTCGGAGTCTATGCTACCCGCTGTGGGCGTTTGTTCGTTGTAGTTGTTTTTGGTGTTTGGGTGGTAATGCCTTCATGCATTTGGTTTGTGCACCTTAGAGGTTCTAGTGACTAGTCATTGAGGCCATTGTGTCAGGATTGTGACATCATCCTTAGCTTGTAGGCGTTGTCATGTTTGTGTCAGGCGGGTAGCCGTTTCTATCTGTTGATTTACGCATGTTTCGCCCAGTTGCTCGTGGTGCTAGTGCGTGGAGTCGTAGTTATCTGTTTCCTTATCTGCTTATGTGTGTTCATCATCAAGTTGTGTGGTTCAACTGTTGTCATTGTTTCCTTCCTTCCTAAAAACAAAAAAAAATTTGCACTTTACGCTTCACTTGTAGTCGTAACTGATGAGATTGTTACATATGGTATCAGAGTGGGTTCAACCCTATGACTGTGGATCGCCAGGATTTCCTTTGTAGTAAACCCTTGAGTTTTAACCTAGCGCTATTTAAAACCTTAACATATCCATGCAATGATCTCGATTAGAGGATGGAACAGAGGTTTGTGGCCTGGTGCCATGGAAGGAGGTGCGACGCCTCGAGAGGTGCCCAAACCTTCGGAGTCTAACCCCTAAGGGGAAGAAGAAGTCCTTGGGTTGGAGTCAATTGTTGTAAGGGATGATGATGGTATGACAAGGTCCTTCCAGAGATTGTCAGAGGCCTTGATTCACCATCTGTACTAAGATAAGGCTAGGGCACCTATACCATGGAGGGTCCACAGCACACCCAGACCGTACTGTTAGTATTCTCTACGAAATCAAGAAGGTCAAATTCCCAAGTTCTTGGTGCCCTGGACGTCGCAGCTACCGAGGCATGGTGGGAGAGTATGGCAATGTTCTTTGTGCTTCACGAATATACTTCCAACATGAAGATCCACATAGCGGTCTTCAACTGAAGGGGAGCACTCTTCTTGGTGGAAGATTCTCCTATCATTTTTTAACGTGACCGTGGAAGACGTGTCATGGGAACTGTTCAAGGAACAGTTCCAGGAGAGGTATATCTCTAAGGAATTCATGACCATCAAATCAACGATTTCAACACCTTGTGACAGGGCGGTCATACGGTGCCCGAGTATGAGGCCCATTTTTGGAGCTGCTTTAGTATGCTCTGCACTTAAATATTGAGAAACTTAAGGTCAATAGATTCGTGTTTGACCTTAACGTTAGCATTCGTGCAAAGGTTAGGATTATAATGCCTCAAACTTGGCATGAGGTCGTTTAGAATGCCCTCATAGTAGAGGAGGATATTTTAGCGGGTTTTAGAGTAGGGCTCCAGCGAGACCTGCGGGGCAGGTGTCATCTAATGTGCAACAGCATCAGACACCAACTAGAATTCCACTAGGATATCGTGGCTTTCAAAGAGTATCCACTTTCACTACACCATGGAGACCAGTGCCTCAGCAGTGGACTTCTTACTGTCACTAACTAGACTCTTATTATTATGATAGATCCCGGTGCTACCAAGATTTCATTAATGGAGCAGTGCTAAAAAGAATTAAGGTAAAGGAAGTCAAAGAGGGTGAGTTTATCTTTGTAGAGATGGCTTCGAGAGCCAAACAGAAGGTTAGAGGGAAGGTTACGGGTTGTACCCTTAACCTGGGAGATTTTGTCACTAGGGCCAACCTGTACATCACGATCTTAGGATCTCATGACGTTGTGATCGGTATGGACTTGTTGGAATCGCATGAGGTGATACTCAACTGTAAGATGAAATGGTTGAGCTTGGTTGATGATGAGGGACATAGACGCGTGATTGTAGGATGAAACCAAGGAGTTTCCATAAGGTTCATCTCATCCTTACAGCTACGAAAGAGCATGCGCAAGGGATGTTAGCTTTATATGATCCTTCTGTTAAACGAGAAGGGAGTAGCGGAAGGTCTAGAACACCTTCCTGTGGTGAGAAAGTTTGTGGATGTCTTCCCGAAGGAGTTACTTGGGATGCTGCCAGAGAGGGAATTAGAATTTACCATAGACCTAAAATCATGGACTGAACCAATAGCGAGAACGCCTTATCGTATGTCGACCCCGGAGTTACGGGAGTTGAGAATGCAACTGAAGGAGTTGTTGGACCTGGGACTGATACGTCCTAGTGTGTCACCGTGGGGTGCACCTATAATTTTCATACAAAAAAAGGATGGGTCGTGGAGAATCTGCATTGACTACCATCAATTGAACAAGGCAACGATCAAGAATCAGTATCCATTTCCAAGGATTGATGATCTGTTTGATCAGATGAAGGGTGCAACAGTGTTTTCAAAGATCGACTTGAGATCAGGGTATCACCAGCTACAAATCAAGGAGGATGAATTCCCTAAGACTTCCTTTAAGATGAGGTTCAAACAATATGAGTTTATTGTTTTACCGTTTGGACTGACAAACACCTCAGGGGTATTTATGATTTTGATGAACGAGGTGTTCCGCGAGTACTTGGACAAGTTCGCCCAAGTATTCATTGACGATATACTGATTTACTCTCGGACGATGGAGGAGCATGACGAGCACTTTCACTTGGTACTACAGTGTCTGCAAGAGAACAAATTGTATGGAAAATTGTCTAAATGCTTGTTTTACCAATCGAAGATTCACTACTTAGGGCATGTCAACTTCGGCGAAGGTATCATTGTGGATCCAACAAAGTTTGAGGCTATTATGGAATGGCATGCATCGACGAATGTCCCAGAAGTGTGTAGCTTCGTGGGTTTAGAAAGATACTATCAAGGGTTCATTGAGGGATTTTCAAAGATAGAAAATCTAATCACGGAATTGCATAAGAAGAACAAGCGGTTTGTTTGGACTGAGAAATGCGTGGAGGCATTTCATAGGCTAGAGGAGTTGTTGATAACAACACCAATACTAAAGGTCCCTAAGATGGACTTGGATTGTTGGTATGTGTTATCACATAAACTTTTCAAAGCCTTAGGAGTTTGTGGTTTCTACCTAAGTCTGTAAATTTTGTCTGTTTCTTCTCCTTTTGCAGACCCGATCGTAAGTTTTCCTTTTGGCTCGTAGTTTTCAGTTGTTTGTCTTTGCCCATTTGATATGCCTATTTTTCCTTAGTAGCCTGTCTGAGAAATATCGGCCCTTAGCCTTCATGTTTTCTCTAAGGTCGATCACTTCTCTCTTTTCCTTTGTCGGTGACCCTTTTGCTTTCCTGAGCCTTTAGTCGGTCATCCAAGTAATTGTTCACAGGTTGTAGTCACGAGCACCAAGTGCAACACTTAGAGCAGTCAAATATGGATTCAAATGAAGTGAGCAAGCAAGATCAGTGTTCAATGACAGAGATCCATCAGGTGGAGTGGATCGATGGCCATCGGGTGATCGGAACCATTCAGTTGCACAAAGAATAGCGTCAAGCAGAGTTGTGAAAACACGATGTTATCCTATCTGTCGATCCTAGGATGAACATGTGGCGCAGGATCAAAGTTTCACTGACTCGCGGGATGGAGCAGTCAAAGGGCCGAGTCATGAGGACTCGCAAAACGTGAAGTCGTGAAATGATCGGGGTCATCCATTTCAAAGGGACGTGTGTCATTCAATTTGAGGGATTGTGATTTCATGACTCGGAGGTTTGAGCATAGAGCACAACATGAGTTTGTGAAACGCGAAATCACGACGCGCCTGAAAGTTGGGCCCACGGTCACAGCCCGCGGTCATATGGAATGTGGGGCCGCAAAGAAAAGGAAAGTGCATGTCGGAGCAGCAGGCGGCCGAAGCTGTTCGAGGAAATGATCTTGGTCGTCGGATTCAAGGAAAATCCAACCGTTAATCCAAATGGGCCATTTCACAGGAGAAGGCATCATGATTTTTGAAATCAAGGGGAGTGAAAACTCCTGAAATGAAAAATTCTTAGATTTCATATGGATAAGCACGAGGTCATGGCTCGCGGTCGTGAGGGGAAAAGGAAAAGGAGTTGCACAAAGAATCAAAGCACCTGAGTTGGTCATAGAGAAAGATTTGCACGGTCTCGAGGCGCCAGAATTGACTCAAAGGAGCTGTGAGCTCACCTGAAGCATTCATGGGTATCAGGCTTCCTCCTGATCCCAATGAAGATATTTAATGGAAATAGGGAAGGTGGTTGAAACCTTGTTTCACCACATAAATGGAAATCATGGAAAATATGGTCGTGAAGGGTAGATTGTTAGCCGAAAGTTCCTTGTCATGGATTTCCTTATGAATCCCATACTAATCTGATCTTGCGTTTGACAGAAGAATGCAAGTGCAGCCTGATAGAAGAATATGTAGATGGCAAGCCTTGAATGCAATGACTAGAGTGTGATTCTGAAGGGATCAAGTTGTTTTGAGTATAAATACTCAGTTTTGAGATTTTGTTAGGGTCGATGGTTGAGCTAAGCTCCCAATTTGTAAATTTGTAATGAATACTCTGGTTCTCTGGTTATGTATATGCATTTCAGACTTCTTGTTTAATGACAGTCAGCTTTCTTACTCCCTCTTATTTCCCTCTAATGTTGAAAGAGTTCATGATTGATTGATTCACTTGAATTATTGTGACTGCATTATAATGAATGTTTGATTATAGTGTTGTTGTAATTCCTTTTAGTTTCTTTGAGATTTAAATTCAAAAAGTTCTTGTGTTTAAATCGTTCCTCCTTGGGTTGCTGAAAGACCTAATGCCCCTGGCAGACCTCTTCACTCTCCTCAAGTTCTTCCTTCCTACTCACCACTATATTAAACTTACTGACTGAAGTTAGACCAAGACCTCACCTGCTTGTTCTTTCCAACCCAGTTTTCTGATTTAGAACGATACCATCCTGAGCCTGCACCCATTTGACCCTTTTATAACCAACCTGTGACATAAAAATCTGATGGGTATCGAGCTTACCTCTGCCGCAATCCAGAGGTGACTTATAGTGCTAACATTTTTCGCGTCGTTGTCGGGGACGAAATTGAATATTTTCCCTGGGATTGAATGCCAAAGCTTACTAGTTCTGAGGGTGCATCGAAACTTAGTACATAAAAGATTGCAACTGTGCACCTGGTGACTCCATTGATGTGAATCCACTGGAGACTCCACTATTTCATTTGTGGCTTCTAGAGGCAAACACACGAGGTCTACTCCATAGCTACCTTTAGCAACACCTAAAGCCGACCCATAGAAAATTGTCAGAAAGGGAAAGGCCCTCCGAGAAGGTGCTTCTACTTTTGAACATGTATTTTTGACAATTTTTGTTATTCTCCTATAGAAACTCCAATATTTGCTTCCCATTTTCCTATTATACCTTATGTTGGAGTTTCCCGAAGTTTAAAGTTCGGGAGTGTTCCTATTGAGTTTTCTCCTCCTGGTTTCGGATTGGAGGGAAAAATCCTTGTCACTCCTCTCTCCCCTGAATTTGTACCTTGGTCTAGACCCAGGACCTCAAGAGATTTTCCCACTCCAGGTTTTATTACTCCTCCTCCTGTTAGAGTTACTGATTTTGCAGAAAGGGAAACCTCTTTTCCTTTAAACCCCTTAGCCTTTTCTCCTAATCCTTTGTTGTTTCCCTTTCCTCCAAGAAATTTAATTCCAGTCTCCCTTGTTCGAACCCCATCTCCTCCTAGTTATCCTCCACCGATCATCTCTATGGCAGGTGCCAATCCTCCTAGAAACAAAATGGATGTCATAGTGGCTACAAGATACGCCCCTCTAGTCCTACCTCAGCCAATGAATGCTCTCCCTGCTGGAGATTACCTAAAATACATGCCTAAATCCACTGGAGAGGAAGCCATAACTACTAAAGAACACCTTGTTGCCTTCTACAGTTATGCAAACAATCTGAACATTGAATACGAAGATGTTTAGATGAGAGTCTTTGTCCAGAGCCTTGATGGCGAGGTTAGAAAATGGTTTAGGGGATTAACCCCTGGATCTATTGATGGGATTGATGCCTTAGTTGATGTCTTCCTAAGGGAGTCGGGGGATAAAAAATATGTTATGTATTATATCACAGAGTTTGGGTCCCTAAAGAGAAAAGAAGGAGAATCTGTCTCTGACTTCTCTAAAAGATTCAATAAAATGTATAATAAGATCCCTACTGAGATAAAGCCTACATAAGCCTCAACCAAAATCACTTATGCTAGTGCCTTTGACCTTGATTTATGCCTCTTGCTAAGAGAGAGAAGAGCTACTTCTCTGGCTCACATTCAAGATGCAACCCTGGAAGTGGAATCTAACGTGTTGGCCGCTAACCGACTCGGGAATAAGGCTGATAGAGACATACCAAGGAAGAGATTTGAAGCCTCCACCTCTGTCTCCTCTGTTTTACCCCCTCAAATGGATGAAGTAACCAAGTTACTAAAATCACTTTCAACCAGAATGGAAAAATTGGAAGTAGAGGGGAAGATGACATATAGAAATCCTCAAAATGTTGATAACAGAGGCAACTTCAGGAGGTTGAATAACAATGCTCCTTAGATTATGCCAAAGGAACCAAGGGATAGAGAGAGAAATGATCAGAAAATTCAAACCCCCCTTCAAAATAACCTAGTTGATGATGAGGAAAAGGAAGAAAAAGAGCTTGACCCTGAAATTCATTGTATTGGAGACACCTCCCCTTTTCCCCATTTAACTCAATCTACCTATGAGGATTCCCTCATGAACAGTCAAATAAATGAGCTAAGTAAGGGTGAGAAGACAAATAGTGGTCCCAACAAATACAACCTCCGGTCTAATAAGAAAGAAGGAAAGTCTGACATCCCCAATCAGCCCTCCAGAGCAGAGAAGCCTGCTAAAGACGCAACAAACAACAGCAAGGAAAAGAAAGCTCAGAATCCTCCACCAATAACCAAATATATCATCCCAGAGGTGAGAGAAATTCTCAAGCCCCCTTCCTCCTTTAACTTTGAGCATGAAATTCAAAAGATCAGAATCCCTAGTGTACCCCTTTCAGAGCTAGTCAAGCATGAAGATTTCAAAAAATCCCTCTCTAAGTTGTTGCAGTCTGAACCATCCCCTCATTCCAGAGACTCAGTAAACCTCCAAGACAAAAATCCAACAGTCATAGGTCCTATGGTAGAAGACAGGGATGACTCATCTCCCCCTTCTATACATCACTAAACATACATGACAAGGTGTTTCACTAAACATACTAAATTAGAATTTGAAACTACCAATAATGTGGCAGAATGTGAAGCTCTTGTTTTAGGTTTAAGGGCTGCGAAAGACATGGGGATTGAAGAGCTAGCAGCCTTTGGAGATGTTGAACTAATTTTTCATTAGATAAAAAAAAAAAATTATCAAACCAAACACCCCCGGCTCAGAAGTTACAGAAATGAAGTGTGGGATTCGGTTGACAGATTTTCTTGGCTTTCAACATTTCATTTGTTCCCAGAGAAGAAAATACTATGGTTGATTCTTTGGTCATCTCAACGAGTCAGTTCAGGATCCCACTGCCACCTAAGCTCGGGTATGATGTTGAGATTAGATATAGGCCCTATGTACCTGATAATATCAAGCATTGGAAGGTGTTTGAGGATGTTCTTGAAACCAGAAGATTTCTTGAGTCGGTTGATGAGTTCTCTACATTACACATTGGTTAGGATCATGATTCCGAGGGTGACCCTCCCCATGAAGTATTTTTGAATAAAATTGCTAATCACTGTATTGTTCAGCTGCCTAGCAATCACATTCCAAAGGGACTAGTTCCTTTAGAAAGATTGTTCGATGGGAACGATGTGGTAGTAAAGGGTAAGGTTTTGAGCGAGGATGTTGATGTGGTTGATTGTAATATTGTCACAAAGAAGAATCTGAAGTTCGTCAAGTTGTCAAGCGGCTTGTCAAAGGAACAAAGGGTCGAGTATGATGAGTTATTAAGATAATTTGTTGATTTGTTTTCCTGTACCTATGAAGACCTCGGGACATATGACACCAGCATCATTGAGCATAAGATCCCATTGAAAGAGGAGGCCAAACCATTTAGGTAGAAATTAAGACAAATAAATCCTATGTTTTTGCCTATTATGGAGAGGGAAGTGAAGAAGTTGTTGGATGCCCATATCGTTGTCCCTTTGAGATATTTTGAATGGGTGGCAAACATGGTCCTAGTGAGGAAAAAGAACAAAGAAATTAGACTTTGTGTCGATTTCAGGAACCTGAACAGGAGCTCTAAGAAGGACAATTACCCGCTACCAAAGATGGAACACATATTGCAGAGGGTGACAGGTGCATCTAGGATTTCCATGATTGTTGGATTTTCTGGCTACAATCATATCTCTATCATGCCTGAAGATAGAGAAAATATAGCCTTCACCACTCCTTGGGGCACATTCATGTATGCCAAAATTCCCTTTGGATTGATGAACATAGGAGAAACCTTCCAACGAGCCATGGACATCGCCTTCATTGGAGAAAGAGATAAATTTGTGGTCATTTATCTAGATGACATAATAGTCCTCTCCGAATCTGATAAAGAACATTGTCAACATCTCAGGAAAGACTTCTCAAAATGCAGAAGGTTTGGTCTCTCCCTAAATCCTAAGAAGTATTTATTTTCCATGAAGGAAGGAAAATTTTTGGGACACATTGTATCAGTCGAAGGGGTCAGGATTTATTCAAGTAGGGTAGAAACTATTCAAGCCTTATCTCTTCTCAGATCCAAGAAGGAAATTCAGTTCTTCCTGGGCAAAATCAATTTCTTAAGAAGGTTTGTTTCAAATTTTGATTAATTGGTGAAGCATATCACAGCCATGCTCAGGAAGGGGAATGAAGTAATATGGACTGTTGAGTCTAGAGAATCCTTCAACCAAATCAAGAAGGAATTGACCGAAGCACCTGTGCTAATCAGTCCCGATTATTCCAAGGATTTTCTTATTTTTTCCTTTGCTTCTTTTGATACAGTGGCAGCTGTTTTATTGCAGAAAAATGTTGAAGGGCTTGAGCATCCTATTTCCTTTTTTAGCAAGGCATTAAGGGATGCAGAGATCATATATGACATCATGGAGAAGAAAGCCTATGCCTTGGTGAAATATCTCAAATCTTTCAGAGTCTATGTTCTGCATTCAAAAATCATTGCATATGTTCCTTCATCTTCTGTGAAGGACATTCTCATTCAGCCTGACATGGACGGGAGAAGGAGCAAGTGGATTGCCAAAATACTCAAATTTGATCTGGAAATAAAACCCACCAAGATAGTTATAGGCCAAGGTTTAGCCAAGTTGTTGGTTGAATCTAATTGTAAATATTTGGGGGTTAACTTCATCAACACTTGCTCAGAAAATCAGCAGGCTGAGTTGTCTGACAGAAATTCTCAGGACAGCCCTCCATTATCACAATGCGCCTGGTATAAGGACATTATATATTTCCTACAAGAGTTAAGGCCTCCAGATGGTATGGGAAGGAGAAAGGCAAGAGCTTTAAAGATCAAAGAAATCAGATATTTCGTTATTGATCGGGTCTTGTATTGGAAAGACACTCTAGGAGTGATCCTGAGATGTCTAGACCCACGGGAGGTCCAAAGGATTATGTTTGGTTTTCATAGAAGCCTATGTGGGGGACATCATTTCTGGAAAACCACGGCCTACAAAATTCTCAAGGCTCGGTACTACTGGCCTACTCTATTCACTGATATCTGTGTAAAAATCAAGGCTTGTATCAAATGCCAGAAATTCTCTGGGAAACAGTAGCTCAAGTCCCTACCACTTAAGCCTGTAGCAGCTTCAGGTCCCTTTCACTAGTGGGGCCTAGATTTTATTGGGGAGATTCACCCTCCATCAAGTGGTCAGCACAGGTGGATATTAACTGCAACAGATTACTTTACCAAATGGATAGAGGCTACCTCCACAAGGAACGCTTCTCATAAGGTGATCATTGGTTTTCTTGAGGATATTATAGTAAGGTTTGGTTGCCCAGCTAGAATCATCACTAAAAATTATGCATCCTTCAAAGCTAAACCATTGATCAGGTTTTGTGAATAGTTTAGGATTGCATTGATTCACTATACCCCCTACTACCCCCAAGGAAATGGATTAGAAGAGTCCTCTAACAAAAGCTTGATAAAGATCATCAAAAGACTACTAGAGGGCAACAAGAAAGCATGGGATTCAAAGATCAAATTTGCTCTGTGGGTTGATAGAGTGACAACAAAGAGGTCCTTGGGTATCTCTCCTTTCCAAATTGTATATGGGACTGAAGAAGTTTTGCCTCCCCAGCTCACCCTGCCTGTGGTGAAATTTTTCCAAGACTGCCAGGAAGATCCTGATGACATGGTCAGAGGGATTCATCAGATGGTAGAAGTACAGCAGACTAGAGAGCAGGTAATGAGCAGATCACATGATCTTCAACAGAAAATCAAGTAGGCATTTGACAGGAAGAGCACTAAGGAGGATTTATAGCTGAGGGATCTGGTGCTCAAATGGGATGCGCCTAAACAGGACAAGGGAAAGCATGGTAAATTCGAAGCCCTTTGGATCGGCCCCTTCAAAATCTCTAAGAGGTTCCCAAATAACACTTACAGGTTGCAGAATTTGCAAGGAGACAAAGTTTTTGGTGGCACTATAAATGGGCACTTCCTGAAAATGTTTTTTGTTTAAAGCCACAATCGGCGTCCCACCATTGTGAATACCATCCCTGTTTGATGTTTTTTTTTTTTTAATAGGAGACTCCATAACCCAAAGCAAAGACACTGGAACTGCGCATTCTTGGCAGCTCATAGGGAGAATGCCATCCCATGTGGAGCCAAATGTTATCACATAAACTTGTCAAAGCCTTAGGAGTTTGTGGTTTCTACCTAAGTCTACAAATTTTGCCTGTTTCTTCTCCTTTTGCAGACCCGATCGCAAGTTTTCCTCTTGGCTCATAGTTTTCATCTGTTTGTCTTCACCCATTTGATATGTTTGTTTTTCCTTAGTAGCTTGTCTGAGAAATATCGGCCCTTATCCTTCATGTTTTCCCTAAGGTCGATCACTTATCTCTTTGCCTCTGTCGCTGACCCTTTTTTTTTCCTGATCCTTTATCCATTCATCCAAGTAATTGTTCATAGGCCGCAGTTGTGAGCACCAAGCGCAACACTTAGAGTGGTCAAATATGGATTCAAATCAAGCAAGCGAGCAATATCAGTGTTCAACATAAGAGATCCATCTGGTGGAGTGGATCAACGACCATCGGGTGATCGGGACCATTCAGTTGCATGAAGAATAGCGTCAGGAAGAGTTACGAAACTACGATGCTATCCTAGTCGTCGATCCTGGGATGAACACGTGGCGCAGGATTACCATTTTTTTGACTTGTGGGATGGAGAAGTGAAAGGGTTGAGTCATACTCATGAAATGAAAAGTTGTGAAATGATCGAGGCCATCCATTTTAGAGGGACGCGTGTCATCTGATCTAAGGGATCGCAATTTCGCAACTCGGAGGTTTGAGCATAGAGCATAACATGAGTACACGAAACGTGAAATCATAACGTGCCTGAAAGTTGGGCCCATGGTCATATGGAATGTGGGACCGTAGAGAAATGGAAAGCGCCTTTCGGAGAAGTGGGCAGCCGAGGCTATTCGAGGAAATGATCTTGGTCATCAGATTTGAGGCAAATTCAACCGTTAATCCAAATGGGCCATTTCGTGGAGTAGGCATCAGGATTTTTGAAATCAAGGGGAGTGAAAAATCCTGAAATGAGAAATCCCGAGATTTCATATGGATAAGCATGAGGTCATGGCTTGTGGTTGCGAGGGGTAAAGGAAAAGGAGGTTCACAAAGAATCAAAGTGCCCGATTTGGTCACAGAGAAAGATCTGCATAGTCTCGAGGCGCCAGAATTAACTCGAAGGAGCTGTGAGCTCGCTTGAAGCATTCATGGGTGTCAGGCTTCATCTTGATCCCAATGAAGGTAGTTAATGGAAATAGGGAGGGTGGTTGAAACCTAATTTCACCACATAAATGGAAAGCATGGAAAATATGGTCATGAAGGGCAGACTGTCAGCTAAAAGTTCCTTGTCATGGATTTCCTTATGAAGCCCATACCGATCTGATCTTGCATCTGACAGAAGAATGCAAGTGCAGCCTGACAGAAGAAGATGCAGATGGAAAGCCTTGAATGCAATGACTAGAGTGTGCTTCTGAATGGAGCAAGTTGTTTTGAGTATAAATACTAAGTTTTGAGATTTTGTTAGGGTCAATGGTTGAGCTAAGCTCCTGATTTGTAAAGTTTTAATGAATACTCTGGTTCTCTGGTTATGTATATGCATTTGAGACTTCTTGTTTAATGATAGTCAGCTTTCTTACTCCCTCTTGTTTCCCTCTGATGCTGAAAGAGTTCATGATTGACTGATTCACTCGAATTAGTTTGACTACATTATAATGAATGTTTGATTATAGTGTTGTTGTAATTCCTTTTAGTTTCTTTGAGATTTAAATTCAAAAAATTCTTTCCTTTAAATCATTCCTCCTTGGGATGTTGAAAGACCTGATTCCCTCGGCACACCTCTTCACTCTCCTCAAGTTCTTCCCCCCTACTTAGTACTATACTAAACTTACTGACTAAAGTTAGACCAAGACCTCACATGTTTGTGCTTTCCAACCTAGTTTTATGAGTTAGAACTATACCATCCTGAGTCTGCACCCATTTGACCCTTTTATAACCAACCTGTGACATAAAACTCTGATGGGTATTGGGCTTACCTCTGATCCAATTCAAAGGTGACTTCTAGTGCTAACAGTATGCACTGACACATCCAAGGAAGGCTTATGAGGAGTCTTGATGCAAGACGGTCGAGTGATCGCTTACATATCGAGGAAATTGAGAAGGCATGAGGAGAACTACGCAACACATGATTTGGAGTTGTTAGCCATTGTTTATGCCTTGAGAATTTGGAGACACTACCTTATTGGAAGAAAATTTGAACTAAAAATGGACCACTATGGACTGCAACACATCTTTACGCAAAGCAACCTAAACGCACAACAATGGTGTTGGTCATAATTGCTTAGCGAGTATGACTTCGAGATTACTTACATAAAGGGAATGGTGAACAGAGTAGTTGATGCATTGAGTCAGAGACCACGCATATTTTCAGTGTTTCCTCTTTAGACGAATCTACGTGAAAATATTCTAACTTTACAGCGTGGTGATGACTGGTACAAAGAGGTCAAGGATTTTATCGGACAAAACAAAATGATGGTACCAAAATTTGAAGGATTTACGATTGATGACAATGGATTATTGAGGTTTAAAAATTGGATTTACGTACCACCGAACGACGAGTTGAGGAGTTTGATCCTAAACGAGGCTCACAGAGCAGTGTACATGGCTCAACCAGGAGTCATGAAGATGAGGGCAAACCTTAAACCCTTATTCTTCTGGAAAGGAATGAAGGAAGCCATAGTCAACTACGTGGCCATATGTCTAGAATGTCAGTAGGTGAAGGTTGAAAATAGACATCCAACAGGATTGCTACAACCACATGTTATTCTGGAATCGAAATGGGAGGTCAACTTGATGGATTTCATTGTTCGATTTCCACTGACGACGAGGAGACACGACTCGATTTTGTGGTAGTCGACACTCTGACGAAGAGTGCTCATTTATTCTTGTGCGTACAACGTATCAGGCACCGAACATAGCTAGATTTTACTCAACGATATTGTGAGGGCATGGTGTGCCTAAGAGGATTACATCCAATCAAGGATCGGTGTTTACTGGACGATTCTAGACTAGTTTCCAAGAGGCATTGGGAACCCAACTTAACTTTAGTATTGCATATTGTAAGTTTTAAACCTGCGAAGTAAAGCAATGCATATAGATTCTTAAGAAATACAGAAATAATCAATGGCTCATACACAGAATACACAGAGATTTTTACCGGAAACCCTCAACCGGGAAAACCTTTCTTCTTTTCATTATATCNNGAATTTCACCATTCGCCATACAATATATACAATGTTTTTAGGTATTCCGTAGATACCAAAACCCTAATCCCTTAATCCGGGATTAATTTACAAATCAGCTAAAAATAGCAAAATCCGCTAAAAATAGCAAAGACGCAGTTGTCGTATCTGACGCACCCACACACACACATGCAAAGAATATAACACATACCCAACATTCTCCCACTTGTTGTTTTATTTGCATCCAGGGGTCCAGGGGATTATATAGTCAACAATACAGGGCAGCAATGCCCATTGTTACTCTACACCAAGAGAACTTTTCTGTGCTCACAGACTTTGTCAATGAATCTGCAACATTCTTCAAAGTGTCAACCTTTTCCAGCAACACCTT
>ML798295.1:24065-72440 GCA_009831015.1 Picea engelmannii | reverse complement strand
TTACTTTGTCTCTCTTGTCTTGGAGGTAAATTCATCTTATACTTTATTTCTCTTGTCTTGGAGGCAAATCGATCTTATACTTTATCTCTCTTGTCTTGGAAGCAATAGGGTTTCTTGGATCTTGGGAATCATCTTGAATACTAGGGTTAGGGTTTCATTCCTTGGAGACATTAGAGTTAGGATTTTGTGATTAAACCCTAGATTATATTTGTTGAGGAGTGGATAAGAGGAGATGTCTTACCTAGGAGGAATCACTCGTGTAATGCTTGCTTATTGGAGCTCCTTAGTGTTGGCTAGGGTTTTTCAAGTGGTTTTCCCTAGCTAGTGTTTTGAAGAGATAAAGGATTGTACTAGCCTTGAGTTGGCACTATGGTGTGCACATGAACTATTAATCTTTACACATATACAAAAAGTTTTCAATGGTCCAAAATTGTCTTATTACATATTTTCCTTGCGATTTTTTCGTTAGATACCCATTAACATTTTATTTTCTCAAACTACTAGTTAGAAGTCAATGGAGTGAGATGATGATTGACACAAAGACATAAGGTTCATTGAAATAATTCAACGGATACATATGAAAGTGGAAGAGTAGTTATAGAGATCACAACAAAGGTAAAAGGAGAGGCATGATTGACCCAAGGTATTTCATCAATTTAAGGAGATATGGCATGGTTACATACCAACAAACCTTGGATACAATCCCAAGGAAGAAGTTAAAACCCAAAACCCATTAGATATGGTCACTTTGAGATTGCACAACAATTGGGAGAAATGATTTTTGACTAGAGTTTCCACCATATATGGTGTTGTAGGAAAATTCCCTTGCAGACAGGTGAATATCCTCTTGGATCCTATACCCCTATTACTAAGACAAAAAGATGTTAACATTCGACACTAACATTACTTTAAATGTAGTTAAACTAGTCAAAGGGAAAAGAGAAAGAAAGTATGATGTACCTTTTTCTTAAGATTGTCCTTGCTTAGACCAGGCTGAACTTGATATTCAATCTCCTTAGTGAGATCTGCAATCCAATAGATAGCAAAGAAAATGCATGCTTCCTATTCTACCAAGATTAGTTTAAACTAAATTTATCAACAAAAGACAAGCATATTCAATCATACACAAACTTGAAGGAAATAGGCCAAGCATATACTAATGAGAACATTACAAGGCACTTACAATCTGTAGATGCAGTTGCAGCAACCTCTCCAAGTCCTCCATGTCCAACCCCTTGCTTGAAACATCCACAATCAGAATGACAATACCTTTTGTTGATATTATCCTCCTTTTCACCATGAGAGTGCCTCCTTTTATAGGTTTTGAGAGGCTCGACCACCTTAGTTATCTTTGGAATAAGTTGAGGATATGATTCCGTCAGTTGTGGCATCTCCCTTAGATGCAGCCTAAAGCTTGGATTCGAGCCAAACCAACTCGAATCATTTCTAGTTGTCCTTAGAGATAAGGGGGGAAATGATTCTCTCAACCAATCAACACTCCCTCAAAACTGGAAACAGAGTGTTATAGCACTCCCTGCTATGTGGACAAGGAGCACTAGCACTCCCTGCATGTGAGCAGAGGAGCACTGATCTTCCAAAAGTTCGTTAAGATGACCATTTCTCAAGGAAAAATATTTTGCTAAGCTTTCCAAATGATGTGTTTTCCTCTTCTAACATGTCTTATAGGATGTATCAAGTGCCTCCATGGTGTCATTCGCAATGCGACATATGCAGAACAAAAATGCGACACTTGCGACAAAAGTGCGACACTTGCAACAATGATAATGGGACATTATCAAAGTGAGGAATTTTGATGTGAAACAGATTGCCCCCCAAAGTGTGAAGTCAGAAGATGGAAGTTGATGACTGAAGCACTTTGTAGATTTTCGAAGCAAGGGTATGGAGTCAGAGAACCTGAAGAAGCTGCAAACAACCATCAAACAAAAGTTATCATGTGTTTCAAACCCAAGGCTGACATACCTATGCTTGAGTAATAAAGAACTTAATGTATGGTCGCCAATAAATACATTGTGGATCCATGATGATACTAACTAAGGGTATAGCCACCAAGGATACAATGTGGATCTATACCTCCATGACATGAACTGATTGTAGCCACGAGAAATACACAGTGGATCTACGAGATGATAAAACATAGCCATGGACCAATATAATGTGGATCTATGTGACAGTATATCAACATGCTCAAAAGATCTCCTTCGTAGCCTAGGGAAATCAGATAACAAAGTGAATGCTCAACCCAGGGTCTTCGTCCAAATCCCGATTTGGTACGAATATAGCCATGTGAATAGATGTTTTGATGTCAAACATGGTAGAAACCACTTGATTACCAGTCATTGAGGTAAACCGTTAATAAGTGTGAGGGAAATCACCAATGATGTAAATGACTCCCAAGGTACTCTAGTACAATCCAACGAATGTGAATAAATGAGATGAAGTCAAACATTCGTGGAATCATCCGATCAGAGGTCGATGATGTAAACCCATTGTCAGAGGCGAGGAGGCATTCCATTGAGGCATGCAAGTCCCAAGGTACTAATTGGTTTCTAATTCTAATTCTCGTATGATGTGTTGAAGTCAACAGTAAAAGACTCTTCGAAGGAGGGCCTTGATGTATTCCCCATCATCGACACGAAACTGACATAGAGATGTAAGATGGTGAATCAAATGAGTATGGACTGACACGAATATTGAAACTGAAAATTTGTGATGGTTGACTCTCGAGGCAGATACTTCCCTTGAATAGTGAGCTACAACATGACTTAGCAGCATAAACGTAACGTGGACCAAAACATAATGCAACAGATGCTATGAAATCCATCAGGTGACCCAAAGGAGTGGAAAGACTCATAGGATTGGTTCAGTGCATAGATTCAACAGATTATCCAAGTGTTCAAAATGCAGATGGAAACAATGTGTCATGTTCAAGGGAGACTGCAAGAGTGACTTGTGACAATTCTAAAAGATAACTTGGCTTACTTCCGTCAATATTTTCCCCCATCTAGATAGGTGAGTACCTATTTTTGTTTTTACGAGCTCGAGGATGATAACACATGCTCAATATAGCTTGCCTTCGGTAGGTCCCTCTTCCTTTGTTTAACAAACTGGAAGAAGTAAGGGTTCGGTCCCATATGTGCCCTCCAATGTGTGATTTAGCGAGTCTGGAGAAGGAACACTTGGTGGTTTTTCATGTTTAGACAGTCTGAAAATAACTTAAAACCGACTCCAGGGTTGTCCTTTTTCGTAATTTTAGTCTCTGAAGTCCGAAAAAGAGATAAACTGCTACTCAGAAGATGCCCTTTCAAAACGTTTTAAAATGAGTGTGAAAGGAAGCAAGATCACTCGGAAATATTTTCATGTTTAGAGAGTCTGAAAAGAGATTAAAGGAGACTCCAAGGGGTTCCTTTTTCGTGTAACCTTTACGAGTCTGAAAAAGTGATAAAAGTCTACTCGGTTACATTCTCATGTTTTTCTGAGCGTGAGAAAGAAAAAATATTGTGCTCGTCAGTGTTACAAGATTGTTGAAAAGATACTACTTAAAAACTTGCAAATATAGACAATTTTGGGCTTAGAGCATTAGTGACTCCTCAAAAAGATTAAAAAAAACCCCAAAAAAATTTATATTAGTGAGAAAAAACAAAAATCAACCCTATCAAATAGTAAAATAAGTTAAGAATTCAATTTACCAATTGATTTTTACCAAATTCTTCTAGCTTTGGAATTTTCCACCTTTGGAGGGCGATTTTCAAGCTGTGAGTATGGGAGTTGTGATAGATCATTTTCGATTCCGTCTAGACTAGGTTGGTCACCTTGCCTTTCCAATCATTTTTCATGGTTTAATTTTGTGTTTTAGCTCATATTTAGGGTGTTATAGGCTCCTTATGAAGCCCTAGGCGTCGAATTGGATCGACGCTCCCTCAAACGGATGAGGGGAGCATCAATCGAGATATCAGCGCCCTGGTGCACATTCCTAGGGAGCGCTAGCACTCTGTGGGAAGACTTAAGGGACCGTTGGCATAGAACCAAAAAAAATTGCATATTGGGCTAGAAAGACAATTTTTTGCCATTAAAATTTGACTAAAGATGTTTAATTGGTTGTATTTGTATATTGCACAGATCATATAACCATGATTGAATGGAAGGAACATGAACACGAGTTCGATGACATTGTCGCTTTGCAAAGCCCTCAATCAATGGCCACTTTACGAAATTTTGGTCTACTCAAGTACTTTAAACTTCGGAATATGAGGAAAGAGGTACTATTACTTGATTATTGTTGACAACAAAAATCGCAACGAGGAATTTTGCCTGCAAAGTATTGCTAAAGCCTATTATTTAAACTATGCTAATAAGATATAATACTAGTAGGTGGGACCCCCTTATAGACTGGAGGCTCGAAGATGGTAATATCACACATTTTATGTTGTTGTTTTGATGTTTCTTACAGGGTCTTATATGGTTGATGATGCAGTATTGGTTTCATTTTGACATAATTACATGTGGATGATGCATTTTATGGGATGTTATTTTATTCGAAACTTTAATGTTATGTTATGATTGGCATTTATTTACAATTTCTATGTTTGATCATGTCACCATGATTTATTACCTGGATACACTTGAACAATAAATATGTTAGTAACAATATAAACAAAAGCAAAGGGAAGAAACTTACAAAAAAACCAAAGAAAGGGCCTATGTTATGCTATGTAGAAGTTATGTGCAAATAAAATGAAAACAAGTTAGTGTTAATCCTAACTATTAATGGTTAGTGGTTAATCCTAACTGCCTTTTGGTCATTGCGTATTTTTCCAGAGTCATGATCGTGGGTTTATTCACATGGTCTTGGACTTATTTTCACGGTCTTGGCATCAACATATCTCAGAAGTCGATCTTAGGGTGGCCATTATGCCAAGATAGATGCTTTATGGTTCATTGGGTGATATAATTTATGCCTCAGGTCTGCATTTCCATTGGCATTGTCATCAAATGAAATGAACAGAGGTTATACCTTTGTGTGTTCTGGGTACTTGTTACTTTCCAGTGGGCATTCGCTTCTCCTCTGCATCATTGTCCTACCCTACCCATCATTGAATTGTTGCGCTATTGCACAGACCAGGAGTTATAAGGAACCATGTGCTTGTATCGAAGGGTCTCTACCTATTGGTTGATATGTTTGGAGGACCTCCAATCTCTCAGTGTTATTGATGATCGAGTGAACTCTTAATTGCTTATTTGTATTCGTTGTTACATAGCCCATTTTTTTTTAATCCCTAATTGTCTTACTCAAATCGGGCATCTTTCTGATTATCAAAGATTGGTTTTAAAATGGAGTGATTATGACAGTTGTGTCGAATACCTACCTCGTTTTATTTGATTAAATTGGTTGATTGGGAATCAGTGATAATGTGAATTCAATGGTTGTCTCTTCTCGTTATGCTTTCGATCGATGTATTCTTACAACATGGTGTCAATTGCAAGTTGGTGAGTGTTGTGTGTTTCACTAGTTCTGATCGGGATCATGGCAAATTGTGGAAATTGATGACTATGATTTCATTGTTTCATTGTGTATCTATTATGGAGGCATTGTGCATGTTTTATTTAATTGCATTATCAGTGATGAAGCTCGGGTTTTATATTATGGTTTCATTGCAAAGTTTTATTGGTTAATATAATGAAAAAGGCATGAAATCAGAGAAGTTTTAGAAGCCTGTTCAATTTGGAAAAGGGACCTATGTATATGTTTTATTGGGCGATTGTGAATCTATGGACAGTGTTTGATATTTTATAGTGATGTACTATGGATAGTGATAGAGCAATGTTTTTGTGTGTTTATTTCGACCTTGTTTTAAATGAAAGGAAAGGAATTAGAGATCAAGTATTCTCTTAATAGGACTGTTGAAAGTCATAGTGATTATGAGTATGATTACAGACTGTGTTAATTGAGAAATTTTGAAGAAATTGAATGTGGGACAGTGAACAGTTTTGACACACAATAGTTATTAAATTGGTATTGGTATGTTTTGTATTGAATACAGAGTTTTGTTTATGTATTACTTGATTTGTTTTATGAACAATATTCAATTTTTCCCTACCATTCTCTCACTTTTTTGCACATTACAAGTCCCCTCGCTTTCCCATATTCACTATCCACTCCATGTTCTTAAAATTATATTATAGTTAAGTGAAACTCTGTATTATAACAATTAAAGGATGGCACAAGGATGAGTTATAGTGATATGTTTTGATTTACGATACAGTTGATTGTTTGATGATTTGTTAAGCAGTAATCATGATCTACTCCCCTTCATACTACCACTTTTCACTCAATACAATCCCTCACATATCCTAGAACCCTTATTCACCCCCTGCTCATTAACAAGTATTAAACGATTTTTTACGGATTGGATTGCATGAATCTGATGTGTTGTTGAGACAAACTTTGTTTCATATTTAAAGAGATGTCATGTATGGTTGTTGAAGAAGCTAGTTGTTAATCAATAATGCATACAGGAGTGAGATTTTTTAGCAGAGGTAGCCATGGTCGGGGTAACAAAGGAAGAGGAAATTGGAACAGGGGCCCTAGAAGGCCAAGGTTTTCTATACATTTTGATGCAGACTCGCAAGAGTTGAGCCAGCTATTCCAAGCTAGATTTTTTAACTGGATTGGACAAGGAGTGGTCCAACCTAGGCCAAAAACGCCTCCCTTCCAATCCCCACATGCCCCTGGTATCCCAGTTCCCCCTCATGTCTCATTACAACCTGAAGTCCCTGAAAATGATGGATGGCAGGAGATTATCCATCCGACAGTATCCCAACATCGTGGCTGGCCTAACTTGTCTCTACCTGCTACTCCACCTGTTAATCAAATTTTCCAAGCTGCCCCTGCCCGCTCACCAGTTCAGTCTTCCCACGCAAGTAAAAGGTTAAAAACAGAGGCCCACCATGCTCTTGATAAAGGAAAAGTCGATGTTTCCCCCTCCTCTCCCTCAAATGACTCTACTAAATCTGTGTCATCTCGCATCCATTTGAGAGATGATTACTCTCATGTTATCAGTGAGATTAGGCCTAAAGGCTCCACACAGCCTAAGGAAAATTCAGATAAATCAAATAGAGACAAAAACAACGAGGGGAAGATTGCCTCCCAGAGTAGCAAATATGGGTTTTAAGTGTTTTTATTTATTGATTGTTGAGAACAGTTGACTTCTGAAATTTTGGACATCACACTATTTTTTTGGATATATGAATATTATATTTTTGGATGTAGTTTCAATTATTATTGATATAAATTGTCAAATTATGAGAGTGATGATGGGAGCCACAAGGAGGGATGTGTTTGATTGATTAACTAGTTGTGTTATGCTTGTTAAAGAAACTAAAGGAAGTCACGAGGGGTCCCACCTACTAGTTATTATTTATTTAAGACCGTTATTATTATTTTATTACTTTTCCCCCTTAACTAAAAAGTTTGTTGAGTTTTAGTTAACTTAACTAAAGAGGTAGATTAACTTCTTCAACTAATTCAGATTGCTTAAGGCAAAAAGAGAAGGAGGAACAAGAGGAGAATAGAAGGAGAAAGCATACTAAGGTCTGCTCTTTGAGTTTTATTGAGACAATTCAGTTTTCATTCATTCTTTGATTCATTGAAAGCCTAATTCTCTTTTATAAAAGCAGGGTCCTATTGTAGACAGCAAGATTCAAGGCTGAATTACATCATTCAGACACTTGTTTTTCAGAGGTGTTGATTTATCTTTTATAATCTCTGTAGACTTGTATGTTTGTGAATTAAATTTCATGACTGATAAAGGCTATTGTGCAGAGTCGAGTGGGAAGCAATCTGTGGCAAGTTGATCCAGCTTTTAAAGTTCGGTTTTTTTTACTTCTGTCAGAAGTCCTTTTGTATGGTTTTCATCAGGGACATCTATGTTTGACTTTGGTCCAAACTTCCTCAGGGAATTTTGTAAAGAGAACGAGTCTTTTGATAAATTAGAATGGAATAAATGATTACTTTATGTCTCATCTGTGTTGATTATTGACTTGGTGTTTTTACTTCTGTCTCTATGTTTCTTTATGCATCTGTTATATTCAGAAAATTACATAAATATTGAATTTTTCAACAATCTTTCATTTATAAAAGAATCAACCTGAGCACTTGTAACTAATACTTGTGGATTAGGAAAAAAAATTTGATGGCTATAAACATAGGGTGACATTCTCATCTATCTTGCTTTAGCAAAGTAAGATCTGAAAATGCTTGAGTAAGATCATTTCATATCTTTTCCTCAACATTTATTTGGCGACCATACTAGGGAGATCTTCAATATCTCCCTGGTTGATTTTTATGCTTGATTATCATCAAATACATCTATTTTTTTTTATATTGATTCTTTGATTGTTTCATTTCTTAATGACTATACCTGTTGTAAGGCAGCCTAATATTGAGCCTGGTCTTCAAGATCAAAACAACATTGCTTTAAATTTGTTTGACACCATTTTAGACACTACTAATACTCGGGTTGAGCTTAATCGTTCATGGGCAGCAATTGAACAAGACATAAGTGCCCAAGAACGTTGGGAAGCTAGACATAGACATCTTAGGAATCAACGATAACTTTCTTTTCCTTCAGCTTTGACCTTCTATTCATGTCCTTAAACCCTCGTGTTTCTAGGAGAAGAAGAGGCTTATCACCTGAAATTAATCCTATTGTTGAAATAGGAAGAAGGAACATTGTGTTATCAACCCAAAAAAGTGCTCTTAGGAGAACCTTGTCTGATTCTTCCAGTTTGCCTTTCTCTCCCTTACCTATTATCCACAAGATGGCATATAGTGGTGGATCTGGTGGCACTGGAGGTGCTTCCTCATCTCAGTGTTCAGCTTCGTTGGTGATTGGTAGCTTATATAGTCACCAAGTCCCTATCCAATCTACTAGAAACCCTACCAAAGTCATTAAAAAGTATGGGCTTTTTCAATTTGAGGAAGATGCTACAACCACACCGTGGCATGTTTCCTCTCCTCTTAACCTAGCACTCGCTACTCGTCCACTTCCTAAATTCAACGAGCATCTTCCTAGGTTTTCAGGGAATAACACTATCACTACAAATGAACACTTGGTGGCATTTTCTAATGTCTGTCACAACATAGGAGCCAATGACAATGATACTTGCATTCGCTTATTTGTCAATTCCCTGGAAGGTAAGGCTGCAGCCAATTTATTTGACCTTCCTCCTAAGATTCTATCTAGTTGGGAGGAGTTAGTCTATTGGTTCAAATCCACCTATGGGCATTCTAAAATCCCAGCTGAGCATTTACGGGAATACATTAACATTGCTTATAAGGATGATGAAACCATCAAGTCCTTCAACTTGTGTTTCACCAAGTTATATAATCAAATCCCTGAACTCGCTTGACCTCAGAACCAAGACGCTTTCATGCATTATTATAATGCATTACCTTCCCCCTACCATCATAGGCTTGAGGGAAAATCCATTGATAACCTCAGTTCCACTCTGCATACTTGTTTAGAGTATGAAAAACAACTTGAAAGAACAAGTCTTCCTCAGGGAGAATCAGTTAAACAAACAGACAGGTTCACCCTCTTACATCTTGTACAAGACATGAATAATCGTATGATAGCGTATGAGTGAAAGGGAAATGTCTCCCCTCTTACCCCTGGAGCTTCATCCTCTTCTACACCCCCCTTTAGAAATCCAAATGAAAATATTTTTCAGCCTAAAGTTATCATGCCTCGTAGTTGGTGTAACTTTTGCGAGGAACACCACAAGGAAACCACATGTGAGGTAAAGAAGAGTGCCAGAGATAAGATCTTTGGTAAAAGACCGAAAACTACCATCGTTGTCTTAGATTTTGCAAAGACGGAAGATGTCACGATCATCAATACTAGGAACAAATCCTATGCTCCCAAAGGCAAATATGATCCTCCCTGCAATTCTTCTAGCCCAAGATCGTCCTCACCAGCTGCTACTGTTCAGGTTCCTAAGGATCCTGACAACCAAGGAACTACCTTCCCTCTCCCCTCTTTCAAATACAATATTCTAAATCAGTTGGCCAACATCAAAGAAGATGCAACCCTTCTGGACATGGTTGTCGTCCATGAACAACAGAGGCATCTAAAACAATTCGTGGAAGGAAAATCTTATGTTGTAGCCAACCTCTATGCAGAGGTAAATGAAGAGGATTCATCTGTAAATAAAGTAGGTGTACATAACTTTAGATACCCTGTAAAAAAATCCCCCTTTTTGTATTTTTGTAAAGATTATGGATAAGATTGCCCATTGTTGCCTCATTGACGGCGATTCGATCCCAAGTGTAATGTCGAAGATTATTATGGAACAAATAGGCTTATATTGTACAAATGAAAATGCCAGAAGCATGCTCTCTTATAATAGTCTACAAAAAATGACCATATGTGAAATCAAAGACATGACCTTCGCTTTTGCACACGCCCTGAAATAAGGACAACCCTTAATATTTAGGTAATTGATATGCCAGTAAGCAATTACTCAATCATCTTAGGAAGAGATTGGCAAGATTTGAAAGGTGGATACCTCTCACTCGAAGGAACACACTTATTCATTCCTTGGAATGGTAAAAACATCATAGTCCTTAGAGAGGGAAGGATTTCACCTTACATAGAAAGTGCTCCACAACCTAATGTGAATTATATCGAAGAGGACCTAGGGGTGTATTCCATATTTGTCGAGGAGGATAACATTCTCTTGGAACAAATCGACTTAGACGATGGTATGTGGCACATGCACTTTGATGTTTCATGCTCTAATGAGGGAAACAAAGCTGGCATTATCTTGTACTCTCCTGTGGGGAAAATTCATAAATTTGCTTATAGGTTGGAGTTTGTTTGCACAAACAATGTCACTAAAATTGAAGCTTTATTATTAGGCATTGAAAATGCCTATAATCTGGGTTGTGGTCACCTTATAATTTTTGGGGATTTCGAGCTTGTTATGTGAAGGATTAGATCATGTCATTGAGAGGGGGCGTGAATCAGTGACACAATTATTATATTAATTTTTCTTTAATGCAAATAGAATTTAACACGATATTTTATCGTGGAACCCAAATGGGAAAAACCACAAACTCGTTTCTATTAACTCCAAAATTTGTTTTACATGTTACATAGAAGGAATATATTCTTCCTTTTCGATCAGCACCAACTGATCAGGATGCACCCACACCCTTGTTCACCAGCACCAACTGGTAGTAGGCTACAACCCCCTGTTTAGTCAACTACAACTGACAAGGAAGCACCAACTCCCTCAGCAGGCACCAACCTGCCCTTGCACCACCCAACCACCCTTATTTTCTGAATGTGGGGAAATTTTTGTATCAAGTCTTTACTGCATATTTCTCTACTTCTCTAATTAATATATATTCTGATTCGGACTGCAAAGACACCTTATTGTCAACACTCTTCCTTGTTTATATAATCTTCAAATTGGTGTTAGAGTGATACATTGTGTCCCTTTGTTTGGACCATCACACCTCTTTGTTTAACTTAACCATAATCATTGTTTTATCATTTTATCATGAAGGCTTTTCATAAATTGATCACAGTTATGGATCAATTTCATCCTTTTAACTTGATCCTGAATCTCTGCAATTTATTTACAGAAATCAAGTTCTGCAGAGGTGCTTCCTTCAAACCATTACATGTGACTGAGTGATACAAAAACACGGGATTTATCAACTTTACCGACGTATTATATTCTACTTTTTAAATATCTTATTCTATATTACCAATGGAAATGACCAGATGCTAGTTCAAATGAGTGCTTGATCACTTATCAATTAACGGTCACGATTTAATTATCTGATGAGATGGACGACAGTCGAGACATCGGAAACTTTGGGATTTCAACTTTTAAGATATTCAAATCATATTGAACAGTTAATTTCATGGAAACAAGATCAATGGTCATATTTGATCCTTACACCGATCATTTCACTGCTTAATCCGACAGCTAGGACTTAATCAAGCATTGAGATGGATGGCCACCATTTACCTCGCGATCTCGTGCTTCACATGAGTGTGACGTGTAGGCAGGGTAGTGGAGTGTGGCAGCAGAGCGCAGAGGTAGTATGGATGAGTGTTTTGGCGCTTTACTTGGAGGGGGGGTAGGCGGTAAGTGGTAAGGAGTGAGGGGGGTCTAAGTTAACAAGAAGGCAACACGTTATGAGGGCTCCGCATGGGAAAAACCACCAACTCGGACCCCCCCCATAGTTAAAGGAAAAAAGGTTAGGGGGGTTCGATATTCCCTGTCGATCGTAGATCTGAGCGCTCGATTATCGACCACTGAGATTAGCATGCCATTTAACATAAAGTGCCAAAAATGTCATGTCATCGCCCTTTACCCTTTCTTCATTTTGTCACCAATCGTAGATCTATTAGGCGAGTGACCATCGACAGTCAATGTGGATTGTGAGTGATTTAATTCATCACCCAAGCTCTATGTGTGTATCAACATTCTTGATCTGATATGATCATTAACTAGTCCTCCAATGATTATTCTGAGATTCATCGCGCCATCTCTTTTGAGCTTTGATATTCATTCTCTCACCCTCGAGCTTTTATGTCTACATATCATCATACTGTAACTTTGATTTTCATTTGCTAACAGAATATTGTTGATATCAATGACAATTCGTCGTACCAACTTATCATCACATCAATGATATCGACTCTTGACATCAATGACAATATATTAATGACACTATATCCAACAATCTCCCCCTTTGTCATTGATGGAAACATTCAAACTTCATATTGAATCTCCCCCTAAGATGTTGCATCTCTCCTCTAAAGTTATTCTCCCCCTTTGACATCAATGGAAAATGGTTGCTTCCCTTATGGTAAAGATTTGTTTTTCTATATACTTCTAACCAGAATTTAAAAATGGATAACTCCTCCTGCAATCATAGTTTTCCTGTCATCTACACTACTTGCCCAATATGCATCTGAATAAGCATTTAAAGTGAATGAATCCTTGCTAAGGTACCACAAACCATGATCTATGGTTCCTTTCAAATACCTAAAGATTCTTTTTGCAGCTTGAACATGGCTCTCCTTTGGTGCTGCTTGGAATCTAGCCACCATCCCAACTACTTGCTTGGCATCAGGTCTGGAGGTTGTTACATAGAGTAAACTCCCAATCATTGATATGTAGTGTTTTGGATCTACAACATTTGACTCATCTTCCTTACTTAGTTTGCATCCAACTGTCATACGTGTACTAACAGGTTTGCAATCCTCTAACTGGAATTTCTTAAGCATATCTTTAACATACTTAGACTGATGTATAAAGACTCATCTTCTGGATTGTATTATGTGTAGTCCTAGAAAGAAATTCAGTTCACCAAGAAAATATATTTCAAATTCTTGTTGTATCCTCCTAGCAAAGTCCTTACTCACTTTTTCATCACCACTGCCAAATATAAGATCATCAACATATACTTCCACAATAATCATGTTATTACCAACAATTTTACAATAAATATTGTTGTCTATTGATCCTCTTTTGAGACCTTGTTTTTGTAAATTAGAATCTAGCCTTCCATACCATGTTCTGGGTGCTTGTTTTAGCCCATAGAGTGTTTTATTTAATTTACAAACATAGACTCCTTTGTTTAATTTGAATCCCTCTGGTTGCTCAATATAGACTTCTTCTTCTAAGTTTCCATTGAGAAATGTTGACTTGACATCCATTTGCTACACTTTAAATTTTCTGTAGCTGGAGAAAGCTAAGAACATCCTAATTGCCTCTAATCTAGCCACAGGTGCAAAGGTTTCTTCATAGTCTACTCCTTCAACCTAAGCATACCCTTTACATACTAATCTGGCTTTGTTCCTGATTACTTGTCCATTCTCATTCATTTTATTTTTATACACCCATTTAGTTCCAATGAAAATTTTATTTTTTGGTCTTGGAACTAGTTGCCAAGTTTGATTTTTTTCAATTTAGTCCAATTCTTCATTCATAGCATTGAGCCAATTATCATCTTTACATGCCTCTTTGATTGAGTTGGGCTCAATTTGTGACAAAAGTGTTATTTATGTTTGATGCAACAATTATCTTCTTGTGTGCACTCCATCACTCTTGTTTCCAATAATCAATTCGTCAGGATGATTCTTTTGAGTCATTCTTGAGGGTGTTTTTGTGTCTCTTCTTGGGGATTCTTCTCTTATCTCTTCTTCTTGAATATATTCTTCATCTTCACTAGTATCTATATCATCCTCTTCCCTTTCTTCTGTATTCCCTTCTACTTCTTTTGCTTGTGTACCAATTGACTCATCATCATCTTCATCTTCACTTTCAAGTATAGTTTCTTGATTTTTGATCCTTATCATGTTTATATCATCCACATTGACATCTGCACTCTCAACAATATTGTGTAGTATAATATTGTAGCATCTGTATGCTTTCTTGTTAGAATCATATCCAAGAAAAATACTTTCATCAGATCCGGCATTGAATTTTCCGAGATTCTCATCAAGCTTTTTGATGTAGCACTTACTTCCAAAGACTCTGAAGTATTTTGTTGATGGAGCTCTTCCAAACCATAGTTCATAAGGAGTCTTATTACTATTAATCCTGAGCTGACCTTTGTTCAATATGTATACTATTGTGCTTACAGCTTCCCTCCAATGTCCATCGGACAATTTTGCATCATTGAGCATAGTCCTTGCAACCTCCTAAATTGTTCGATTCCTTCTCTCAGCAATCCCATTTTGTTGAGGTGTTTTGGTAGCAAAGAATTGTCTTTTTATTCCATGGGTTTCACAGAAGAAATCAAATTCTTTTGAAGTGAATTCACCACCATTTTCTAATCTAAGGCATTTGATTTTTGTCTCCTTTTCGTTCTCAACAAGCGTTTTAAAGCTTTGAATTTGTTAAGTGCTTCTTATTTTTATTTGAAAAAACATATCCAACCCATTCTAGTAAAATCATCAATGAACAACATAAAGTAGGACTCTCCTTGCAAGCTCTTGGTCCTTGTAGGTCCACAAAGGTTAGTGTGAACAAGCTCTAAAGGTTTTGAGGTTGAGTATTCTTTTGCTTTGAACCTTATTCTAGTTTTCTTTCCTAGTTGACAATGTCTACACATAGTATTTGATGGCTTTATGATCTTTGGCAAGTTTCTTACTGCACCAAGATTGTTGACTTTCACTAGATTGTCAAAGTTAATATTTCCCAACCTTCTATGCCATAGCTAACTTTCATCTGTTAGATTCATATGACATTCCTCATTCAATTTTGCATCTAGAATATACACATTTTCGGGAGTTCTGGGAGCAGTACCAACCAGTTTTCCTGTGTCTTCTCTCCTAATCTCACATTTATGGGATTCAAAGATGCAAAAGTGCCCCTGATAATAGGTTTGGCTGACACTTAATAGGCTAGGTTTCAGTTTTTCAACAAGCAACACATTCTTGGCTTTGTCTTTTCCCAAGCTCACAGTGCCTTTCCCAAGTATGTTACCTGAAGCATTGTCACCAAATGTAACTTTACCCTTTTGTTTCTTTAATTTCAGAAACTTTTCCTTATTTCTTGTCATATGTTTTGAGCACCCATTGTCAACATACCAGAGATCTTCTTTATCTTGGGATTTTAAGGCAATAATACACTCCTTCTTTGATGTTTTTTTCTTTCCAAAGCTTCTTTTGCTCTCTAATAAATCTTGGTTGTTCTGAGACTTCCATTAATCTGCAATTACTGGCCTTATGTCCATAGTTATGACATCTAAAGCATTCTAGGTCCCCTTCTTGTAGAGGTGAAAAAGAGTTATAGTTTCTGCTTTTGACTTGATTTACTACTTGGTTATCTTTACGATTATAATTCTTAACCCTCAAATTTTTCCTTCTATATGCTCTACAATTCATAGCTTTGTGTCAGAAATTAGAGCATGCAAAGAAATAACCAAAGAAAATGCGAGGATGCATGTTTTGATAAAACTTCTTTGGTATTGTCTTATCTTCCTTCTTGATGGTTGGAAGTAGTCCTTTGGTGTTCTGATCATTACTTGTCTTATCTTCATTTTTCTTCTTGAATGTACTGAGGAGAGTATATGCATAAGATTTTAAGTTAACTCAACTTTATTCTTGAGAATAGCCTATTTGATTTTTATTACCTGAATCCTTTTGTGTGGTAATAATATTATCTAATATTTTAGAGCTATTTTCATATTTTGTTTGAATGAGTTTTGCATCAAGTTCTTTTCTCACGTGAACTATTTCCGCCTCCATTCTTACACAGGTTATTTGTTTTTCTTTGAGAGACTTTTCCAGAATTTCTTTGATCCTATTTGCTTCTAGGATTTGTTTTTTCAAGTTGCTCATGAGTTTCTCCATCTCCTTTTCTTTTTGTTCATGTTTTTTCTTTTGTTCAACTACAAAAATTTTCAGTTGTCTATATTTGGTTTTGTATTTTCTTAATTCATCCAAGGCACTGAGAAGTTCTTCTTCCATGTTAACTTTTGCTTCATCTTTTGACTATTTCTCGTGTTTAAGTTCCTCTATCTCATTAGACTCTTCAATGCCTAGAAAAAGGACTTCATCATCATCAAATTAATCACTGTCACTGGACTCTGATGAACTGATATTTTATTCTTTTGAGTAGAAATTGTTTTTCCCTTTGTAAATTTTTTTCTTGTAGTTGGGTTTTTCCTTCTTCTTGTATTGTGTAGTTTTGTTTTCTTCATCTTCAGGGTCCTCCTTGGGATAGGGACACTTGGCTACAAAATGGCCAACCTTGCCAGAGTTAAAACATTTGAAAGGCAACTTGGATTTGTACTTCCCTGCTCCTTTCTAAAGTTTTCTAATAAAATTAGCTTCTTCCACATCAGATTCTTCATGATGGCTGGATTGAGGTTTTTGCTTCTAAATTTTTGTTTTCTTGAGCACCTTGAAGGTTGCCTCTCCTTGTGGGAGGTTCTCATGACCTAATGTTAACTCATAGGCTGTGAGGATTCCATACAATTCATCCATGGTGAGTTTATCTAGATTTTCCCAATCTTCAAGAGTGGACACTTTAGGATTGTATAGAATAGGTAGTGTTCTTAGTACTTTTTCAACTAGATCATTGTTTGTCACTTCTACTCCCAATCCTCTGATTGCATTAGCAATATTATCAATTCTTTCAAAGTACTTTGAGATATTCTCTTCATAATTCATTTTCAGGCCTTCATATTGTACTCTGAGAGTCTGGAGTTTGGCCCTCTTTACCTTGGAATCTCCTGCATATGTGGTTTCCAATTTATCCCAGAGTTGTTTTGCATTATTACAGTTTAGTACCTTAGCAAGGATTTTCTTACTCAGTCCAGCTTGTAGTGTATTTAAATCCTTTGCATGTTCCCAAAAAAAATTCTTGTCTTCTGCTTCTATGGGAGTGGCTTTTGGAACATCATATCCCTTTTCCACTAATTTCCATACTTCTAGTCCAATGGACATCAGATAGCTTTTCATTCTAACACTCCATAAAACATAGTCTTCACCATTAAATAGGGGGATTTTTTATGACATCTTCAACTGTTGATCCATTCTAATGTATGTTCCTCTTCAAGTGATTTAAACCTTTTGTGAAGAGACTCGCTCTGATACTAATTGAAGGATTAGATCCTGTCACTGAGAGGCGGGGTGAATCAGTGACACAATTATTATATTAATTTTTCTTTAATGCAAATAGAATTTTAACACAATATTTTATCGTGGAACCCAAATGGGAAAAACCACACACTCTTTTCTATTAACTGCAAAATTTTGTTTTACATGTTACATAGAAGGAAGATATTCTTCCTTTTCGATCAGCACCAACTGATCAAAATGCACCCACACCCTTGTTCACTAGCACCAACTGGTAGGAGTCTATGACCCCCTATTTAGTCAGCTACAACTGACAAGGAAGAATCGACTCCCTCTGCAGGCACCAACCAGCCCTTGCACCACCCAACCACCCTTATTTTTTGAATCTAGGGAAACTTTTGTATCAAGTCTTTGCCGCATCTTTCTATGCTTCTCTGATTAATATATATTTTGATTCGGACTGCAGAGACACCTTATTTTCAACACTCTTCCTCGTTTATATAATCTTCAAATCAGTGTGAGAGTGATACATTGTGTCCCTTTGTTTGGACCATCGCACCTCTTTGTTTAACTTAACCATAATCATTGTTTTATCATTTTTACAGTGAAGGCTTTTCATAAGTTGATCATAGTTATGGATCAATTCCATCCTTTTAACTCGATCTCGAATCTCTGCAATACAGAAACTGAGTTCTACAAAGGCGCTTCCTTCAAACCATTACATGTGACCGAGTGATTCAAAACCACGGGTTTTATTGACTTTAGCGACGTATTATATTCTTCTTTTTAAATCTCTTATTCTATATGACCAATGGTAGTGACCAGACGCTAGGTCAAACGAGTGCTTGAGAACTTATCAATTAACGATCATGATTTAATCATCTGATGAGATGGATGACAGTCGCGACATTGGGAACTTTGGGATTTCAACTTTTCAGATATTCAAATCAAATCGAACAATTTATTTCGTGGAAACCATATCAATGGTCAGATTTGATCATTACACCCATCCTTTCACTGCTTAATCCGACAGCTAGGAATTAATCAAGCATTGACATGGATGGCCAACATTTACTTCGCGACCTCGTGCTTCACATGAGTGTGATGTGTAGGCAGGGTAGTGGAGTGTGGCGGTGGAGTGCGGAGGTGGTATGGATGAGTGGTTTGGCGGTTTACTCGGAGGGGGGGTAGGTGATAAGTGGTAAGGAATGAGGGGGGTCCAAGTTAGCAAGAAGGTGACACGTTATGAGGGCCCCACACGGGAAAAACCACCAACTCGGACCCCCCCCCCCTTAAGTCAGAAAGGTCGGGGGGGTCCGATATTCCCTGTCGAACATATATCTGAGCGCCCAATTATCGGCCGCTGAGATTAGCGCACCCTTTAACATAAAGTGCCAAAACTATCATGTCATTGTTTTTTACCCTTTCTTCATTTTGTCACCAACCGTAGATCTATTAGGTGAGTGACCATCGATGGTCAATGTGGATTGTGAGTGATTTAATTCATCACCCAAGCTCTGCGTGCATATCAACATTCTTGATTTGATCTGATCATTGACTAGTCCTCCAACGATTCTTCTGAGATTCATCGCGTCATCTCTTTTGAGCTTTGATCTTCAGTCTCTCACCCTCGTGAGCTTTTATCTTTGCATATCGTCATATTGTAACTTTGATTTTCATTTACTAACTCACCTGAGTTTTAATCTCTGCATATCGTCCAATTGTTTGATATCAACCATTATGTGCTAACATAATATTATTGATATCAATGACAATTTGTCATACCAACTTATCATCACATCAATGATATCGATTGTTGACATCAATGACAATATATTAATGACACTATATCCAACATTGTGAACCTTGTACGTAAGATATACTCTCCTAGCAACAAGTTGATGAAACGATACACCCAAATTGTTTGGGCACTTATCTCGAACCTACTATTTTTCAACATTACTCATGTTAAGAGGGAATTGAACTCAATGGTTGATCAGTTAGCTATTTTTGTAGCCTCTCCTAATTGACAACTTCTGCCATAGAGACCTGATTGTACTTTTCAATCTCTATATCATCCACATATCCATGAAAATATAGAATCATGGCAGGTCTTACCTAGCAATGAGAGCATCTGTGCTTTCATTCAAAATGAACCCTATAAGCCCAAGGAAATTATATCCATGGAAGATAACAAGATTCCTGAGGGCTTGATTCCTCTAGAAAGTTCATTTTCATCGATTGATGTAGGCAATAAAGAGAAAGATAAAGAAGAGGAGTCAAAAAGGAAGGTGGATGAAACTATCTCCTTGAACATTGGAACACCCTAGTCTCCAAAGAATGTTAAAATAGGTGCCCAATATTCTGATGAAGAGAAAATGAAGTTTGTCAAGCTGCCTGGCGAATTTCAAGAAGTTTTTGCTTGGTCTTATGAGGATATTCATGGTTTTTATCCCTCTCTTATACAGCATGCCATTCCTATCAAAGAGGGCGTAAAACCAGATAGGCAAAAACAAAGACCTATCAACCCTGCACTAGAAGAAACTATTTGAAAGGAGTTGGAAAAACTCTTGGAGGTTGGAATCATCTTTTAAGTCAAGTACTTTGAATGGGTTTCTAGCATGGTTCCCGTTAGGAAAACAACTAGTCGGATCAAATTATGTGTAGATTTTTGTGCATTGAATCGGGCTAGTATAAAAGATCACTTTCCTCTCCCTAACATGGAACTGATTTTGCAGCAAGTTGCAGGGTCACAGATGATGTCCTTACTTGATGATTTTTTCGGTTACAATCAAATCAAGGTAAAAAGGGTAGAAAAATATAAAACCACCTTTATTACTCGTTGGGGCACCTTAGCTTATGAATGTATGCCTATTGGCTTATTCAATGCAAGTGTCACGTTGCAAGGGGTTGTGCAAATAGTTTTTGACAATGTGATTGGCGAGATTATTCATATCTATATTGATGATCTAATCATGTACTATAAAGGACGATCAATTGTCTCAAAGTTAAAAAAATTATGGTTGTGTCCTTCCAAGATCGTTTTTTTCCTAGGTACAAACTCTTACATTCTAAAATATTTACAAGAGCGATTGCTTTCCTATAGCACTAATGGCTCACTTAAAACACTACGTGGAACCAACTTGAAAAGTTTAACGTTGTTTGGATTGTTCTGTATGTTAGTAGTTCAGTTCTACTTTCTTTTTTGGGGGTAGTTTTATTATTTCTTTTTCAATTCTTCTTTTTAAATAGTTTTCAATTATGCTTTCGTTTAATAGTTTTCCTTCTACTATTTGCAATTCTGTCATTTTATTTTCTGTTGTTCTAAATTTTTCGGTTTCATTCTGTTATGAAATTTCTTTCTTTTGTTCTTTTCAATTTCAATTTTTGGTCAAGAATTATATGTTGGATTAGTTATGCCACAATGACACTCCTGCAGGGTATTGTTAGTCAATAACAATCAATCTTACACGGTTGTTATGATGTTCCTCCTAAAGGCATCATTGAATTTGTTATCTCCTTTCACTGTTGTCTTATGAGAAAATTGGTTACTTCCCGCTTCTACTTTCCATTTCTTCATCCATTTGAGATTCAAAAGAGAAAGTCCATAAAAAAATTCTCCTTGAAGTCAAGAGAAAATTCTGGTTGAATGATTATGCATACAGGGATAACCCCTTTTATACTTAACATTCGCCATGAGTTATTCCCAAATTCCCAGTCATTTTTCCATTAAATCTGCTCACTTCCCCCTGTTGCATAATCATTATGGTTATATCTTCTTGATCTATTGTTCTTGTCCTGCAAAACCATAGATTCTTAGTTATTAATCTGTTGGAAACAGATTTTCCTGTGGAGTCGCCAGTTTGTTGACGATAAAAATCGCAACAAGGAATTTTGCCCGCAAAGTATTGTTAAAGCCTATTATTTAAACTATGTTAATAACATATAATACTAGTATGTGGGACCCCCTTGTATACTGGAGGCTCAAAGATAGTCATATCACACATTTTATGCTTTTGTTTCGGTGCTGCTTACAGGGTCTTATATGTTTGATGATGCAGTCTTGGTTTCGTTTTGACATAATGATGGGTGGATGATGCATTTTATGGGATGTTCTTTTATTCAAAGCTTTAATTTTATGTTATGATTGGCATATATTTACAGTTTCTATGTTTGATCATGTCACTGTGATTTATTATCTGGCTACACCTACACAAGAAATATGTTAGTAACAATACAAACAAAATCAAAGGGAAGAAACTTACAAAAAAAACAAAGAAAGGGCCTATGTTATGCTATGTTAGAAGTTATGTGCAAATAAAATGAAAATAAGTTAGTGTTAATCCTAACTATTAATGGTTATTGGCTATGTGATTTGCATTTGAGTTATATTGGGCGCATTTGATATGGAAATACATATGGTATGGAAGTTTTTCAATGGTTAATATGAAGGTTTTGGGTGGCGCATTTGGCAAGCAATGTGGTCGCAGATTTCAATGGTTTGGAATTAATGACATGGTTAAATGTATTAGTGAGTGTTGGTTGTCGTGTACTTCAAAATTGAATGAAGAGGAGATGGAAGGGATGTGCAGTAATGCACGTCGCTCCATACTTCCACCATCGGGCTGTCACCCTAGTATGGTTATTGTTTCAATTCGTTTTGCTAGTGGTTAAGCTCTGAGATCCAAGCCTGGGAAGGAAACTCTCGGCCAACTCACCCCTTTTAAGTTATCAGTTACATGTATGGTTCTTTTTCACCCATCCATGAATTACGCTCTGTGTATGAATGAACAATGGCTCGGTAATTCTTTGGTTTGTGTTTTCTTGAGATTGGCAACTGTGTAAATGTGTGGTTTTTCTCTTTGGACTGACTGCGTGGTTATTCGTTCTGCAAGTAAAAGATTTGGTTTGGTTGTTGGTGAAAATCATGATGGATCTCTATGGTTTTTGAGTGAATATGGGTATTATCGCTCTATGTTTTGGAGGGTTTCGCTATGTTTATCCTTGTTGGTCACTTCCTCACAATTATGAGGGTAACTCTGTCTAGTCGTATTCGGGCTGTTATGTGGTTGTTGTGTATGTTTCTCAGACTTCCTTTTAGTCACTGCGTATTTTTCCAGATTCATGGTCGTGGGTTTATTCACATGGTCATGGGATTATTTTCATGGTCTTGGCATCAACGTATCTCAAAAATCGGTCTTAGGGTGGCCATTATGCCAAGATAAATGATTTATGGTTGATTGGGTGATATAAGTCATGCCTTGGGTCTACATTTCCACTGGCATTGTCATCAAATGAAATGGACAAAGGTTATACCTCTGTGTGTTATGGGTACTTGTTATTGTCCAGTGGGCATTCACTTATCCTCTACATCATTGTCCTACCCTACCCGTCGTTGAATTGTTGTGCCATTGCACAGACCGAGAGTTATAAGGAACCATGTTCTTATATCGAAGGGTCTCTGCCTATTGGTTGATATGTTTGGAGGACCTCCAGTCTCTCGGTGTTATTGATGACCGAGCGAACTCTTAATTGCTTCTTTGTATTCACTGTTACAGAGCCCATTTTTTTTTAAATCCCTAACTGTCTTACTCAAATCGGGCATCTTTCTAATTGGCAAAGACTGGTTGTAAAATGGAGTGGTTATGACAGTTGCGTCGAATACCTAGCTCATTTTATCTGATTAAATTAGTTGATTGGGAATCAATGTTAATGTGTAGTGAATGGTTATCTCTTCTCGTTATGCTTTCGATCACTATATTCTTACAGCATGGTGTCAATTGCAAGTTGGTGACTGTTGTGTGTTTCACTAGGCCCGATCAGGATCATGGAAAATTGTGGAAATTGATGACTATGATTTCATTGTTTCATTGTGTATCTATTACGGAGGCATCGTGCATGTTTTATTTAATTGCATCATTAGTGATGAAGCTCGGGTTTTATATTATGGTTTCATTGCAAAGTTTTATTGGTTAATATAATGAAAAAGGCATGAAATCGAGCAAGTTTTAGAAGCCTGTTCAATTTGGAAAAGGGACCTGTGTATATGTTTTATTGGGCGATTGCAAATTTATGGACAATGTTTGATATTTTATAGTGATGTATTATGGATAGAGATGGAGCAATGTTGTTGTGTGTTTCTTTCGACTTTTTTTTAAATGAAAGGAAATGAATTAGAGACCAAGTATTCTCTTAACAGGACTATTGAAAGTCATAGTGATTATGAGTATGATTACAGACTGTGTTAATTGAGAAATTTTGAAGAAATTGAATGTGGGACAGTGAAGAGTTTTGACACACAATAGTTATTAAATTGGTATTGGTATGTTTTGTATTTAATACAGAGTTATGTTTATGGATTACTTGATTTGTTTTATGAACAATATTCATTTTTTTCCCTACCATTCTCTCACTTTTTCGCACATTACAAGTCCCCTTGCTTTCACGTATTCACTATCCACTCCATGTTCTTAAAATAAATTATAGTTAAGCAAAACTTTGTATTATAACAATTAAAGGATGGCACAAGGATGAGTTATAGTGATATGTTTTGATTTACAATACAGTTGACTGTTTGATGATTTGTTGAGCAATAATCATGATCTACTCCCCTTCATATTACCACTTTTCACTCAATACAATCCCTCACATATCCCAAAACCCTTATTCACCCCCTGCTCATTAACGAGTATTAAACGATTTTTTTACAGATTGGATTGCACGAGTCTGATGTATTTTTGAGACAAACTTTGTTTCATATTTAAAGAGATGTCTTGTATGGTTGTTGAAGAAACTAGTTGCTAATCAATAATTCATACAGGAGTGATATTTTTCAGCAGAGGTAGCCATGGTTGGGGTAACAAAGGAAGAGGAAATTGAAACAAGGGCCCTAGAAGGCCAAGGTTTTCTCTACATTTTGATGCAAACTCACAAGAGTTGAGACAGGTATTCCAAGCTGGATTTTTTAACTGCATTGGACAAGGAGTGGTCCAAACTAGGCCAAAAAGGCCTCACTTCCAAGCCCCACATGTTCCTAGTATCCCAGTTCCCCCTCATGTCTCATTACAACTTGAAGTTCCTGAAAACAACGGATGGCAAGAGATTGTCCATCCGACAGTCTCCCAACATCGTGGCTGGCCTAACTTGTCTCTACCTGCTCCTCCACATGTTAATCAAATTGTCCAAGCTTCCCCTACCAACTCACCAGTTCAGTCTTCCCACACAAGTAAAAGGTTAAAAATTGAGGCCCAACAATCTCTTAATAAAGGAAAAGTCATTGTTTCCCCCTCTTCTCCCTCAAATGACTGCCAAATCTATGTTGTCCCGCATGCATTTGAGAGATGATTGTTGTCATGTTATCAGTGAGATTAGGCCTAAAGGCTCCACACATCCTAAGGAAAATTCAAAGAAATCAAAGGGAGGAAACAACAACAAGGGGAATATTGCCTCCCAGAGTGGCAAATATGGGTTTTAAGTGTTTTTATTTATTGATTTTTTAGAACAGTTGAGTTCTGAAATTTTGGACAACACACTATTTTTTTGGATATATGGATATTATATTTTTGGATATAGTTTCAATTATCATTGATATAAATTGTCAAATTATGAGAGTGATGATGGGAGCCACAAGGAGGGATGTGTTTGATTGATTAACTAGTTTTGTTATGCTTGTTAAAGAAACTAAAGGGAGTCACGAGGGGTCCCACCTACTAGTTATTATTTATTTAAGACCCTTATTATTATTTTATTACTTTTCCCCCTTAACTAAAAATTTGGTTGAGTTTTAGTTAACTTAACTAAAGAGGTAGTTTAACTACTTCAACTAATTCTGATTGCTTAAAGGCAAAAAGAAAAGGAGGAACAAGAGGAGAATAGAAGGAGAAAGCATACTAAGGTCTACTCTTTGAGTTTTTTTGAGATAATTTAGTTTTCATTCATTCTTTGATTCATTAAAAGAACAATTCTCTTTTATGAAAGCAGGGTCCTATGGTAGACAACAAGATTCAGGGTTGAATCACATCATTCAGACGCTTGTTTTTCAGAGGTGTTGATCTATCTTTGATAGTCTGTGTAGACTTGTCTGTTTGTGAATTAAATATCATGACTGATAAAGATTATTGTGCAGAGTCGAGTGGGTAGCAATCTATGGCAAGCTGATCCAGCTTTTAAAGTTCAGTTTTTTTACCTTCTATCAGAAGTCCTTTTGTATGGTTTTCCTCGGGGACATCTAAGTTTGACTTTGGTCCAAACTTCCTCAGGGAATTTTGTAAAGAGAACGAGTCTTTTGATAAATTGGAATGGAATAAACGATTTATTTATGTCTCATATGTGTTGATTATTGACTTGGTGTTTTTACTTTTGTCTCTATATTATTTATGCATCTGTTATATTCAGAAAATTACATAAATATTGAATTTTTCAGCAATCTTTCATTTATAAAAAAAAATCAGCCTGAGCACTTGTAACTAATACTTGTGGATTAGGAAACATTTTTTTATGGCTATAAACATAGGGTGGCATTCCCGTCTATCTTGCTTTAGCCAAGTAAGATCTGAAAATGCTTGAGTAAGATCATTTCATATCTTTTCCTTAACAGGTACATGATCGGACTGCGGGATGATGCCGGACATGCATTTCGCATTGGGCCACATATGGTTGAGATTGAGCTTAACGATGTTTAATTTTTTACTGGCCTCTCAAAAAGAGGGGCTCCTATCCTTTTTTCCAGACATCGGGAAACTCCTCAACCCACTGAGGCATATGTTGTTGAGCATTGTATACCAGGATCTCTATTGGTCGGTGGGCGAATTGTAATCAAAGATGTGAGCGATTTGGAATTGAGATCCATTCTATTCGCCATTACCAAATTGGTGGGTAGTACCAGCACTCATTTAGATTAGAAATCACAGATGACATATTCTCTACAATGTGTAGAGCCCAGATTGTTTAATTAGAGCACATGGTTCCTTCGGAATGTGAAGGAACATATCTCAAAGTGCAGGACAGTTAGGCAGAAGCAATTTGGATATGGCTCTTTCCTAGTTTTGTTCTTTTTGGAGCGAGTACCTCACAAGCAGCCACAGGTTACGTTGATAGCATGACCTCCGAACGAGCCACGGATGGAGAGATGGACCATTTTGTCCCCAATATTGGGGAACGAGCCCTCAACATTTAGGTTTACAGCTAATTTCTTCACTTGGTGGAGGAGACAGTTGGTTGTCATCGAGGATTTTCCATATGCTGGAGTAGATTTTTGGGGCAGTGCAGACTTGGTGCTCCTTGAGGGCATTCAGTGGGATGTGTCAGGTACGAAACTAAACCTTGTCATGTATTTTTGATTTTATATTTTATATTATTTTTTATGTGTACAAAGAGGGATCTAAAGATGTTTTTGTTTCATCATGCAGACAGAGGTGCATCACGTCCGGCGGAGATGTCGGCACTAGGGCATCGTGGGGACGTGCAGATAGCAATGGAGCATGAGGTTGCAGTGGGATGACTTCGGAAGGTCGAGAGGAACCTCCAAGGAATGACCATGGGTCTCCCACCTCTCAGGAATCGAGATGTGCCTCTCCATTTGCAGAGACATATAGTAGGAGTTCCTGAGAGTTTGAACCACTTGCTCCGACAAGTGGCTCCTGCAGTAGTGTGCTTCTCAGATCACAACATGATACGGGAGGACTAGGATCCTTAGCATATTTTGTAGTCTTTCATGATGATATCATGGGCATGAGGGCCCATATTTTTCCCTATTATGTACTTTTTGATGATGTATTTTTAAAACAAACTTTTGCTATCACACACACACACACACACACATGTATATATATCCAAGTTTTGTTGTGCCTATTGATGTTAGAATTTATCTTATGTGATGTTTTAGTGTACGTGTGATTCATGTCTTTTTACAAATGTTTTATCTATGCGCAAGATACCTATCCAATATGTAATTAGCTAACGAATCCATTGTTGTGTTGAGTTCTCTTGGTATATGTCTGTATTGTATAAATTCAAACGATCTTTTGAGACGGTGAACTCTTAGGTGGAGACGTAGTAAGACAGGGTTGCAAACAACATAATCTTGATTAAGTTGACAAACCATGAGTTGAGAATCTAGGTTGATAATCAGATGAGATATACCTAGAGAGGAGGCTTCAATTAAGATTTTGATGATGACATGATATTCTGCTATGTTATTGGTTGTCTATACTAGGCAAATTCCTCCTAAACTCACCTAACTTGTCAGAGTGGTAAATGACCCAAGTTGCAAAAGCAATGTTCTGGGTGTGCCGACTAGCGCCATCCACGGACCCGACAAAGATGGGAAAGGGAGATGTCATCTGCTCATGCAATCACAAGACAAAGTATAAGCAGTTAAGACAAAACTTGTACATGCAAGCAAAAAGACACACCAAATCAAAAGCTAAAGTACAAGAATGTACAAAGCACACATGCCAGATGTTCTATGCATAGTACTTCTTGAGGTAAAGCTCATTTCGGGGCTCACCGAGAGATATTCCATCGTAGTCGACTAACTCGTAAGCGCCTCTATGTAATACATGTTTTATGATATACAGTCCATGTCATAGAGGTTCTAACTTCCTTGTCCCCAACTTATCATGAGTTTGGTCATAAACGAGGACTAAGTCTCCTTCTGCAAAAGTAAGAGGTTGAACGAACTTGTCATATTGACTCTTCATTTGTTTTTTATGCGTCTCATTAACGAGAGCAACATCATGACGTGTTTCGTCCAACTTGGTTAAATACAGGAATCGTTCCTCTTCAGCAGAGGTATGAGGCAGGAGTTCTACGGTGAGTTTCAATGAAGGGATCTCACACTCGATCGGTAACAATTCTTCTATGCCATATACCAACTGGAATGGAGTGAATCCAATTGTCATTTTCACTGAAGTGTGAAAGGCCCAGAGTGTGGAGAAACGTTGCAAGTGCCAAGAGGTTTTGTTTGTCCCAACCATAAATTGGAGCATGATCTTTAGGAATTTGTTGATAGCTTCAACTTGTCTATTTGCTTGAGGATAGTAGGGGGATGAATTTTCATGGTGAAAACCCAACTTGACGTGCAACTCACTCATCATCTGGTTCTGAAAATGTGAGTAGTGATCGATGACAATGGCTTGTGGGACACCAAAGAGAGTGATGATGTGGTTAAAAACAAAGAGTGTTGCAGTGTGACCATCATTAAGAAATGTAGGCATAGCCTCGGTCCATTTAGTGAAATAATCAACGACAATGATGATATAACTGTGCCCCCCGGATGAGGTAGGCTTACATTGCATAAAATAAATGCCCCATTTTGTGAAGGGGCCGACGATGACAATGGGATGCAGCAGAGCAGGGTGGGTACGTGCCTTTTTCTAAAAAACTTGATAGGGTGGGCATCTTTTGACAGCCTCGATACAATCTTTGAAGATGGAGGGCCAAAAATAATTGGCACGTAAGATTTTATGGGTTGTAGCCATCCCATAAAGATGATCGCCACAAGCTCCAAGGTGACAGTCATTCAAAACACGTTCATCCTCATCATGTCTTAAACAACGTCGTAGGATAATATCAATACCACATCAATACAAAGTGTCGCTAATGATAAGGTAGCATTTAGAATGGTGGCGGATATGACGACGTTCGTCAAGGGAAATATCGGGTTGGAAATGTTGGGTTTGAAGATAGAGAAGAATATATCCATACCAAGGGTCTGATGTGATAATGAGGAATAGATATTCTTCGAGAAGAAAATCATTGGGCTCAGTATCTTCATCAGCATAGGGAAGATCGCAGATGAGTTTCGCAAAAATCAACGATTTTTTAGCTTTTGATTTGGCAAACTCGAGATCAAATTCTTGCAAAATAACAATCCATTTGGAATAATTGCCCCCAAGGACTTGACCTGTAAGGATATGGTACATGGGGTTCAATTCCACAATGACCATGGTAGTTCGTAACAGTATGTAATGGAGAAATATCTAGACGCCAATGACAGCTGTCGGAGCCAACTTCTCAACGTGTGAATATCGGAGCTCGGGACCAGATAGACTCATGCTCAGATAATATATCACATGTTCATCACCATTAGGATCCTCTTGAACTAACACCATAGAAATAGTGGAAGTAGAGGCAGTCAAATAAAGGATAAAGTCTTATGCAAATTTCGGAGGATGAAAGAGAGGTGTGTGGGTTAATGCGTGCTTAAGAGCATCAAAAGAACGTTGAGCAGTGTCATCCTAGCTGAAAGGAGTGACTTTCTGCAACAATCTCATAAATCCTTTAGTGAGTTCGGTGTAATTACATATAAAATGACAAAGAAAGTTTGCTTTCCCTTGCAAACTTTGGAGTTGGGTCAGATTTTTGGGAGGGGGTAAAGCGAGAATAACTTTACTTTTAAGGGATCCACCCTAATCATGTCTATGGAAATGACGAATCTGAGGAGTCAACATGATTCGACACTAGAGATGCATTTGTGAGGGTTCAAACTGATATGGTAAAACTGACATCGAATAAAAATGGCTCGTAAATGACCAATATGGTCTCGTCGCGTAGACGAATGAGCAGGTAAATCATCGAGGTAAGGTTCCACAATATGTTTGATATCATGGAAATCATACGACATGGCCCACTGGAAAGTAGCACCAACGTTTTTTAGACGAAAGGGTAGCTTTCGATAAGTGAACGTCCCCCAAGGGTAGATAAAGGTTGTCTTATGTTGATCAGCTGGTAGAATATCGATCTAGTTATACCTTGAGAAACCATCCATCAAGGAAAATATAACGCTGTCAGCGCAATTATCAATGATTTGGTCGATAAAGGGTGTTGGTAATTGTCTTTTGGACAAGCCTTGTTGATATCCCTATAATTGACACAGACACGAATGGTTCCTTGTTTTTTAGTGACCGAAACGATTTTAGAAACCCATTTTGTCAAGGGGACAAGATAAATAAAGCCAGACTTCAACAGTTTTTCAACTTCTGCATTTATGGCCACGGTTTTCTTAGGATGAACCAGGCAAAGTTTTTGTCGTACAAGTTTAACACCTGGGTAATTTTTTATCTCATGCACAACAATCGATTTATCGATCCCTGGCATTTTTTCGTAACTCCAAGCAAAGACATCACATAATTGTTTGAATAAAGCGGTGTAAGCTTCCACTTCCTTGGGTGAACAATTAGCACCGAGATGAACATTTTCCATGATACCTTCTTTGATCGAGATCTTGATAGTGATGGTAGAATAGATGTTGCCTAAATTCCCCTCAGAAGTAGTATCCTGGGTAAGGATGGGAGATTAGGGAGAATCGACAACATCGTGAGGAAAGATAGAGTGTATATCTTTCTCAATTTCATCTAGACTAGGGAGAAAATATGGACAATGATGGTTTTCATCCCAAGATACCTCGTCGATACTAAGCATCTCCATAATGGATTCGTCCGATGGAAAAATCCGTAGGATGTAGTCAAAAGCAGAGGATAAGGAATCCAACCAAGATGGAAACGAGTAAGTGTTAGATGCCAATAAATGTTGGTTGTACAATGAGGGAGAGGTGGATTGGATGGCATTGTATGAAGCCTCAACAAGACTAAGTGGCATAACATCACCTAGTGCATTGAATTCGAAAGGACTAGGCACAATCCAAGGATCATATGATTCATAAGATTGATATGCCATAGTCGAGATCATATTGATCGTGGAAATGTGTTGCGAGGTGGGAGGAAGTGGTGTAGGGAAAAGTCTTTTAAAATACCTACAATGACACTTTCATAAGTGATCTTAGTATCTCCCAAGAAAGGAGTATTGTTGATGGTGGGAGTGCGAGCATCAAGGTGTAGTAATCTAACTGGTCGATAGTGACAGTTTTACCTTGATATGGGAATTGTACACATCGAAACACCGATGAAGTGATGGTATTCATGGAATAAAACCAACTTCTTCCTAACAACAAGTTGTAATCAAAGGGAGCATCGACTACCTCTACATCGACAGAGATAGTCTTACCTCCCAACTAAACAACTAAGGACTGCAAGAGTTTGTGAGGACAAAAACCTCACCCATCGAATGCTCATAACATTATAGGGGATTGATTAAGCACATGTGATGTTAATCCTTTACAAGAGGATAATGACATGATGCAAGTGGAAGTTCCCTCATCCAGTATGGTACGATGAATGTGTTGGTTATGAACTACCACATCAATCTGAAAAGAAAGCTAGTGAAAAAGTCGTGACTTGAAGTTATCAAGGTTAAACGTGATATTATTTGACGACTAGGGATCGATTGCACCGATGGCGGCTAAGAGTGTTCTACATTGACTTGGACAATGTTGTAGAACTTCAAGAGCAGACATATCACATGGTGCTTGAGCCAAATATTCAACAATGTTGTAGTTTTGGGCAGTACGTGAACTAGGATTAAAAGTCAATTTGTGAATAGTTCTCTTGGGAGGGCGTAAAATAGAGTTGAAAGTGGGTTTCTCAATCTGAAGTGATCCAGATGGAGGACTAACGGTGGCGGGAGATGGATCCGATGGAGTATCAGTAGTGATATTCTCTTTATCAGGTTTAGCTAGTGTGTCATACATTGTGGTGCAAGTGGATAAATTGATCCCATTAAACATATAAATATGAGCACTCAAGGAGGATTCCTCACTAGGAGGATGACTGGGATTACCGCCTATCGATGGGGCAAGGGCTTGAGAAACCATTGGTTGTTGTTGAGGAAAATTTTGTCTTAACACAATGGTTTGGGAATTCCCTTTGAAAATTTTTGCAACTTCGTCGCGATGAGGACAGTCTCGGGTGTAATGATCATCACCACAAATGAGACACAAAAATTTTGGTGTTCATTGTGGTTGTTTTTCAGGAGCAGGTGGTGGAGTTTGCGTTTTTGGATTTTCATTATTATTATTATTATTCTTTTTGGGTTTATTTTTTCATTTTCTTCTTTCCCCCGGATTGTTGTGAAGAGGCAGATTAAACTGCATTCACCTTAGAGATTCGACTCGAGGGGGAGGTAGAGGAGAGTGAATTCGAACCGGTGACGAGTGCATAAACGAAGCGATTAGCTGAACTGACTGACTCTGATGAAGATTGGGTTTTGATGGCACCGATGATTTCATCTGCATGAGTCGTGGAAGATGGTTTGGATGGATCAGTGGACATACGGGGAGCATTTGGTATCAACTCATACAACGTACCAGATTGGGAATAAACCAAATCCAAGTACTGAGTGCGAGCAATGGCTTCTTCCTCGGTGACAACACCATCCATGGCGATGTCATGAATAATTGGGGGTAAAATAGATTTAGTAAACCATTATGTCAATAACTGGTTAGGGATGGTCTCTTTGATCAACCTTCGTCGTTGTCTCCACTCATGAATGTGATCAGAGATATGTACGGAGTTTGTTTGACGAAGTGAGGTTAACAGTTCTGTACCAGTCTCATAACATATGTGTAATTGAAAATGCATGAGAAAAGTCATAGCTAGGGAATTGAAATCTTGAAAGGTACCACGTTGGAGTTCAATGTACCATTTGGTTGTTGAGCCCGTGAGTGTGCGCTGGAAAAGACGCAACCATATAGAATCATCCATCGGTGAGTTTGATGAACACCATAGATGAAATGTCATAACATGGTTGTTCGAGTCTTCGCCAAGTTTATCGTCAAATTTGGGGATGTTGGAAGGTAATTTAGCAGGAATTACCGACCAGGAAGGAAAATGTAGTATGGGATCATTTATTAACCAAGATAAATCCGGTAGATCCAACGTAGCTAGGAATAGTAGTTGGTGGTTAACCTGAGGGTGATATTGGTGTGGCATGGGGACACCAGTAGGGCCATAAAATGGTTGAGGTGGATAATTGTATCCAGTAGGCCCTCCCATATACGGTTGTTGTTGGCCAGTCTAGGCAAGATTCGATTATTGTTTAGGAACATTCACGAACGAAGGGAAACCCAGTTGGTTATGGGGAGGATAGGTCATTTTGTTAGGTTGTGGGGGATAAACATTTTTCCCTTGAGGAGGGTAAACAGTTTGTCTTTGCGGAGGGTATACAGTTGACCCTTGGGGAGGATAATATTGTTGTCTTTGAGGACCCCAGGTGGGATTTGGGACACCCAGATAAGGTTGTCCAAAATATAATCAAGAAGGAACAGGATTTGGTACTCCTCCTTGTGGGTTATGGTATGATGTCCCTCCTTTGTAAGGTTGATGAAACATACCTCCTTGGGGTGCTCCCCAGGATTGTGAAGGGTTTCCAGCAAAAGGGGGTTGTCCCCCTACTATAGTTTGAGTGACAACTAGGGTTTAACCAATAAAAGGGGGTTGCCCCCCGATGAGTGTGTGCAAGAGTGGTTTTCCCCCAGGAGGGACAGGCCTGCTAGACAATGGTTTCCCCCTATTTGGGATTTGTTCTGCAGTTGATTGTGTGTGTATGATAGGGTTCTGCATTCTATGATGTAAAGGTGTTCCAACAAGATTATGTGGAATATAAGGAGTTGTAATTTGAAAAGGTGTAATGGTGGGAGTAACGGTCGAAGTACCTTGTGTATGATTAGGGGTTACGACTCCAGCATTATGTTGGATTTGTACTGACATAGTAGCAATATTGAATAATTGTTCGATGGGACGGTCAATAGTTTGACCGGACGGTCCTGCCTCGGCAACAACAGAGGCAAGAGGGTCAATAGGTGGTCAACTAAAGTTGAAATGTTCATAAATATCATGTTCCAATGGAGTTCTCCATATGGAACAAACATGTGTTTGTTGTGGATTTACCATGCCAGCGGACTAGACAGGAGTCATGTACTCATCATAATCACATTGTGTGTCTTCCATCTGTGTCTCAATGTATGGCCTCAATGGTAGACGAGTAACTTCTTCTTCTATTACGTTATCGAATGAGTCCAATCGAATAAGGAGTGGTTCAATAGGAACTTCTGACATAGGGGTAGTATGAGGAATGGGATCCTCAACTGTAACCAATGCACTTTTAGGATTTTCTAACAAAGGAGTAGCAATGATCCCAACATCCGAGCGATTTTCTACCTCTTCACGGTAAATGTCTTCAGGTGAATTAGGAGGTAAGGGTTTGTAGCCTTCCAAAGGCAACCCTTGCATCCTACGTGATTGATGAAGACCTTTATCATCTATAATATCAATCTTGAAAAATTATTAAGTAAACAAACAACACGTGCTAAAAATATAGAAGAGCCAACAAGCAAACAAAACCTTCTCTCAATGACCGTACTAGTTGGTGATGAAATCCAACATCACATGACCAAATTGAGAAGGGGTTAGGATATGAGTCGGTGGAACAATTACATTGGTGACCTGCTTAACGGATTTATGCCCTGGTGCAAGCTTCCACACAATAATCATGGATTTACCCTCCAAGGAGCCCGAGTGATTTTGACCAACATCTGTTCCAGGTACAACAAAGACTTCCCATCACTGTCACCTTGTGTGAGGACCCTAAAGATTATGGATACTAAAGACACCAACTCCTAATTAGCCTCTAGGCGAGTACAGTCGACAATCCAGTCTGAACGTATGGGCAGGATAACAAGTCTAAAATCCTTCAAGAGAACTGAGGACAAGTGGATCGGTAGAACTCTAAAGGACCCCGAACGGATTTGGAATTCATGAAGCACCAAGACCAAATGAATACAGTTGAACCTCAATAAGAACCCCCAAAATACGATCTTACTACTACGAACGGTTAAACCATGAGGGATAATCTTCGTTGCTCTTCCGAATGCGACCTCGTGCATAACCCCTGTGTGAGAGGGGGATCCCAACTATGCGTATACAAAAATTGGATTCACTCTCCCTATCGTAAGATGATAAGTTTGTTTTGAATGCTTTGGAGAGTTATACTCAAATCCTAATCCAAAGCGCTAATCCTATTCTAATGTTGGTGGAAGAATCTAAAAAGAAAAAGTTTCTAGATCGATTTTTAATTAGTGTTGATTTTATTGGTTGTTCTTTACTCAAAGGTGTATGAGAGTGAAACTAATGATGTTACGACTCGAATCCCAAAGAAGTAAAAGAATGATAAGCAACCGTTCCTTTAGATGAACTTCTATTTACGGGAAGGAGAAGAGTTTTCTTTCTTTCACTACCAAACACAAAAATGCATAATTTTCATGCAATTTGTTTTCAACAACAATCCATTTCAGTGCTAAATCATACAGAAATTGTTTCTAGTATCCACAAACCAATCGTAAAAAGTATCCTTTCGTTTGATTATGAATGTGAATTGATTTGGTTTAATGCTTATTATGGCAATAATAAAAAATATTTTACTATTGCAACTTTTAGACAATGGGAAGCAAGAATCACACAAACAAAAAGGCACTCTCACAACAATCAATAAGAGGCAAAATCAAACTAAACTTTCCAAAAAGAACACCAAAAACAACAAAACACACTTAAGAAATTGTTGGACATATATGAAGATTAGAGACCATTTAAAACAATAAAGAGATCTTCGAGTTTCCTTGTAATAATATTCAACCGATCAGATGAACGAAAAAGTATCAAAATGAACCCAAAATCTTGAAGAGAAAGGGTGATTTCGTAACAAGGAAATACAATAAAATCCAGCCAAAGATCAAAAGTATTAAAAGAAGCAAGTTGTAGGTCTGACAGAAGACACAAACTAACAGAACAAGTCCTGAGTTAGAAGGAATACCCAAAAATTACACCAAGTACAATGGTAGTCAACAAATTTTCAAAATGAAGAAAAATCGGCGCTCTGGTTATATTAGCACCAGAGCACTACAACGCTCCATAAATCACTAAAGGGGAGCGTCAATTAGGAAATCAACACTCTAGTTGTAAAGGGAGAGGGCGTGGGTTTTTGAGAAAGAAAAGGATCAACCCAGAAAATGAAAAACTCAGGAAGTTTGATCAACAGTCTTTGTGAGACAACTTCAGTACAGACAACATATGTATAAAAGAGAAAAATACGGCAAGTTGGATCTAAGGATGAGCAAAAGCTAAGACAAAACCAAGGAAAGAAACCAAAACTAAAAGCTTCGCTCCCTAGTGGAGTTGCCAATTTCTGTCGTAGGAAAATTCCCCTGCAGACAGGTGAATATCCTCTTGGATCCTAGACCCTTATTATTAAGACAGAAAGATGCTAACATTGGACACTAACATTCCTTTAAATATAGTTAAACTAGTCAAAGGGAAAAGAGGAAGAAAGTATGATGTGCCTTTTTCTGAAGCTTGTCCTTGCTTAGTCTAGGCTGAACTTGATCTTCAAGCTCCTTAATGAGATCTGCAATCCAATAGATAGAAAATACAATGCATGATTCCTATTCTACCAAGATTAGTTTAAACTAAATTTATCAACAAAAGAGAATCATATGCAATCATAGACAAACTTGAAGGAAATAGGCCAAGCATATATTAATGAGAACATTACAAGGAACTTATAATTTGTAGATGCAGTTGTAGCAACCTCTCCAAGTCCTCCTTGTCCAACCCCTTGCTCGAAAGATCCACGATCAGAATGACAATACTTTTTTTTGATATTCTCCTCATTTTTACCATGAGAATGCCTCCTTTTATAAGTTTTGAGAGGCTCAACCACCTTAGTTATCTTTGGAATAAGTGGAGGATATGACTCCATCAATTGCGGCATCTCCCTTAGATGTAGCCTAAAGCTTGGATTCGAGCCAAACCAACTCGAATCATTTCTAGTTGTCCTTGGAGATAAGGGGGATTTATTCCCATGATTCTCTCAACCAATAGGCGCTCCCTCAAAACTGGCAATAGAGCGTTGCAGTGCTCCCTGCTATGTGGACAAGGAGCGCTAGCGCTCCCTGCATGTAAGCAGGGGAGCACTAATCTTCCAAAAGTTCGTTAAGATGACCATTTCTCAAGGAAAAATATTTTGCTAAGCTTTCCAAATGATGTCTTTTCCTCTTCTAACATGTCTTATAGGATGCATCAAGTGTCTCCATGGTGTCGTTCTCAATGCGACATATGTAGAACGAAAATGCGACATTTACGACACTTGCGACAAAAGTGCAACACTTGCGACAATGATAATGGGACATTATCAAAGTGAGGAATTTTGACGTGTAACATTTTGGAAACTATTGCATTATCAATGTAGAGAATTTAAATCTTTTTGAACCTTCCATGCTCGATGAAGGGAAGGAAGAATTTCTAGTGTTGCTAGAGATTGAAGATTTAGTGTCATATGTGCATATTGAGTTGAAACATGATATAATATTACAATGGAAGCTTTGGGAGACTCGTAGTGGTAAACAAAAGTTGCTAAGAATTAATTTGAAGGGTCAAGTTCATGTAAAGGAAAGATGATATTTATTAGAGGAGGTGATGGAAAAGTTTCCTCATCTTCTTCAGAACTGAGAAGTTTTGGGGGACCAAATTCTCCCAAAAATGGGAGGTTTGATCCAAAATTGGATTGACAACAAGAAATATATAAGATTGGAGGTAGCATCGATTAATAAATTTGATTAAACCAAGTTGACTAACTAATAAATAAGAATCAATTAAATAAAGATTCAAAACAAAGTCCAATGTCATGTCGATTAAACTAGATCAACTAGTGTGCATATGTAAATGACCAAAAATGGAGATTTGCTCAAATTTGATAAATGCACATATTGAAGAATCGGTGAGCCACATATTGAAGAATTGGTGAGAGGCTTGTCAGTAGTATTAATTTAATTACATAGATGTCAATGAGGAAGGGATGTCTATGTGGCATTCAATGACTAGGATGAGTAGACTAAGTAGAGGCATTGGCTACCAAAATGGAAGTCGAACCATTTTGATAATTGAAGGAATGAAAAAGCAATCGAATTGATCTATCTGTCTCTTAGATATGGTCCATAAGAAGGTAGACTATAGGATGTGAAGGGTTTGATGATGAGGGACATAAATTGGGAAATTTGAGTGTGGAAGTTGATTAAAGGATCACAACCAACTTGGAGAGTTGTTGTATGTTTCTAGAGAATAAGTTTGTTCCTCATGGAAAGTATAGATCTCAACTTTGTTATATAGAGTACCGGGAATTGTAAAATACATCCCCATCAATGTAGAATCCCAGAGATCATGCAAGTTTACAATTGTAAAATACACATTGTTGTTGTAGAAATTTATGGAAATAAACTGTGTAGATAGTTTTGAAACGTCCAATGTTTCAAGTGGACACTCCATCCATCATTAGGGACAAAAGAAGATGAATGATTAGAAAAGAGTGTTCTCAAGAGTAAATTTAAAGGGTAAAAGTAAGGAGATAGTCATTGAAAAAGGGGACATTGTGAATAAAATAAAAATTTAAATATATAACAATTGGGAAAGCTATAATTAAATAATTTTGACGTAGAGAGGATATGAAACAATCAATGATTAAAATTGAAAAAAGTGGGGAAAGAACAAAAAATAAAAAAACTTGGAGAAACTTATTAAGGTGGATTTATGAAATATGGCATAAGAAATAAAAATAGATTACAATAGTAAAACAATCAAAATGACAATGATAATAAAAATAGATAAGAAAGGATAAAAATTATAGCATCAAGTTAAAATATATATTGAATGATTATGAGGAGAGGAAAATAAAGACCATTATAAATATCAAGAAAAATAAACACAAAGGATCAACACTTAAAGAAAAACACAAAATGATAATTATAATATAAAATAAACTAAGAATAAGAATTTTTAGGAAAGGAGAGGCTTAATGATCGAGGTAATGTATGATGGGTTTCCATGTTTGGTTGAGTTTGTAGCCATCTTCGCGATTGAAGTTATTGAGGTGTTTTTCAATTTCCATAGCTTCTTGAATGATACAAGAGGAGTAATAGGGAGTTGAGGCCAACATTTTGGTTTGGTCAAAACAAATTAAGTGATTAGATATAAAGGAGTGTTCAACAATAGTTGACTTAATGATCCAGTTGTGGGTTGTGTCATCTATGTGTTCTTTGAACCGAACTTTAAAGGATCTGTTGGTTTAGCCTATGAATGATTTTCCACAGGAGCAAGGAATTTGGTAGACTCTTGGGCCAAGCATAGGGTTATATTTGTCCTTAGTAGTTTTGAATAGTTTCTTAAGGGTTTTACATGGTTTGAAAAAGGTTTTGATATTATTTTCATCTAAAACTCTTGAAATATGATTGGTGGTACCCTAAATGTAAGGAAGAGAGAGGTAAGTAAGGTGTGGGGAACAGAAAGGGGGCGTTTTAATTGTGAGTTGAGTGGAAGGATTTGTTGATTTGGGATACAAAGTAACCATTGGCTACAAAGGTCTATTGCCTTAGTCAAGTGGGCATTTTATTTCTCAAGGAATGGGTGGATCATCCACTTGAAACATTGGACATTTCAAAACTATCTACCATTTATTTCCAAAAATTTCTACACACTGAAATACACATTGATCATCATTCTCTAAGATTTTATAATAAATGGAGTTTATCCCTTTTACACCTCATATTGTATGAGGTTTCACATTATGATTTTCATTACATTGATGGAGTTGCAACTGGTACCTTTGGAGCGTTTGGATGGATTTGGGGGTCCACACCTTCATGGAGCATCTTCTCTTCTTGGCATTGGATTATGTGGTGGAGGAGATTCACTTCCCTATGGGTGGATGGTCATCTAGTGGTTTGGTGCTACTTTCATGCCTTAACTTGTTGGATCACTCTCTTGATATAAGGATGCTCTCTACTTCGTGTGTTATTTTATTGGTGCATCCTAGTGACTATGTATGGTGATGTTATATTATTGATGTCACTAGGAGAAGGTGATCTACATGGTCCTCATATGTTGAATGTGTAACACTTTTCTTGTGTATCCTTCTACCATGGTGTTGATGTGGTGTGATTTTACACTTTTCCTTTGTGGCATTGTCCTAGGTGATTTAACATTGTAATATTAGTCATCACCTAAGGGGTATGTGTATTAGATGATGCTAGTACCCTTGTTGGTGTATTATTTCCTAAATTTGAGTCAAAGGGAGGGGGGGTGATGGGGGTACTACATGTGTTTCTCTTGATTATCTAACCTTTTATAAAGGTTTAATGTTGTAATTTGATGTAATATTCCCTTGGTAGTGGTGTGCCCTAGGTTCAAGCCTATTTAGAGCCTGTGTTTTTTTGTTATCTTTGTACCACGATGGGTTTTTCTAGGGAGAACAACTTTAAGTTGCATGGTACAACACCTTGATGAGTGCACCCTTTCACTGGTGCACATGTTGAGGTAGATCACATTAGTTTATTATTATTTTCATGAGAGGAGGGAATCCCCTTGGTTTTGGATTTTTTGGGGCTGCACGTGGATTTATGGCACGATGGATAGTATTTTTGAGGGTATACATTGGAAAGTTTTGTTAGGAGGTAGTTATGAGGGTGTTGTTGTCCTAGTGTTTATGTTTGACATTTGGTCATTTGTTTGTCTTATTTGTTGGAGTGCCCTCTTCTTGTTCACATGTGGGCACACTTATCTAGGGTGCACCCACGTGGAGTTAGTTGAGCATTGAATAGTTTATTTTTGTTGACTCCTTCCTTGTGCAAGTTATGAGGAGTTGTAACCACCTTGGAGGAAATTTACTATTTTAAAGAGGTGGTTTCACATTAGATAAAGAGACCATGAAGACACTTTCTATTTTAAGAGGTTGACCAATCCTTTCTTGTGAAGTGCTCCACCTAGTTGGTATCTTGCACACTTATCCATGGAGTGCCCACCTTGGGATTCACATGTGTTGATTTGTTGCATTCTTGCTCATGCAACTTTTAGACCACATTAATATTTTGAGATTGTGGTTATGGAGCACTCTCTTAGGGGAGAATATTTTATTGTTTCTTCACACATGCATCGTGGAGGGCACACTTGGAGAAGTTTACTAGGTGGACCTTGAGAACATTATCCTGTGTCGAGGAATTTTTTATTGTATTTGCAATCATGCATGTTGTGTTATGAACAAAAATAGATATAAATAGATATAAATAAGTAATGATTAAATAATAATAATTAATACTCAATAACTAAATATGTTATCAAGAGACACCTTCCTCATGAAAGGTCATGTCTCTTCACGAAAGGACACCCCTATGTGAATATATATACGGGCCCTCATTCTCATTGTAATCATCTCATATGTCTCTACATAACATATTTAGTTATTGAGTATTAATTAGTATTATTTAATCATTATTTATTTATATATATTTGTGTTCATAACATCTTGTATGGTGCACTAGAGTGGACCTTGTAGCATCTTTACTTAGTCAAAGAGCCTATTTTTGGTGATGCACCCTCTCTCTTGGAGATTTAATATTCCTTCATATTTTTGGATGGGGTGAGCTCTCTTGGAGAGGATAGAGGGCACAACTTTAGTTGACATGGTAAATCATTGATTGGGAATAGATTTAACTAATGACACAATTGATAGATTCAACAAGATGGCACAATTGATGCCTTGTAAGAAGAATTTTACTAGAGAAGAAGTAGTGAAGTTGTTTACCAAAAGATATGGATGCATTTTGGATTTGCCTGAATCCATTATTTTTTACAGATATAGCAGATTTTTTAGTTAATTTTGAAAAGAGTTATGTGGTATGTGTTAGCTTTCATGGTTACTCTAAAAGTGTTTACACCATGTTTAGGGATTCTTCATGATGTTTACAATCCATGGTGTATGTTTATCCCCTAGATGGTTCACAATATATTCACAATATATTTTCACACTAGAGGTGGCTTACCCAATGGCTGATTGACTTCAATTGCATGCTTGCATGACATTCTTCCTTAGAGTGTTGGAGACCTTAAAACAACTTGGTGACATTCTACACGTTGGCCACATGGAGGAGGTTTATTTCTTGGAGAATGCTCTACATTGGAGGAGGAGCATTTGGCATTCTTGAGGAGGGCATTGAGCCCTAGATAGCGTGGGGTAGATCAGATACTTTCATAAAGGAATGGATTTGACTTGGGGACACCTGGGTTGTGACAATGTCCATACATGGGGAGTGGAATCTGTGGAGCATATGGATTAGGAGGAGCTTTGAAGTACTTAGAGGCTTGGAGGAGGTGTTGTAACATACCCATTTCACCATACATGCATTCTAATGTAGAATTTAGCACAATTTTCAACAACAATTAAAATTTATGATATTGTAATTAAGAATGCAAGCCATCTAATGCAATTCATCTCACATAAGTAAGTTAAAACAAATTTAAATGGAAATAACCATAAAATAACCAACAACCATTCATAAGTGAAAGCAATAGATATTTCATATTAATAAAAAACATAGAAGTAATTATCATTTTGCAAATTATCGTTCAACTTGTTGCAAACAAAGAACATTCCACCCAACCATAGGCTCTCTCTCACACATGAGCTCTCTGTAATAGAGGCCTCCCTAGAGTCAAGCCTATGAATACATAAGGGTGAATTCTTATGGCTTGGATTAATATTTTTCTCACACAACCCAATTCATAGAAATTTCAAGAAAAATTCCTACTACAACATTCCCAAATCAACCAGCCTCTCTTCCCCCCATCCTGCACAACACCACAAATGGGATCCTCTTCACTGATAAATAGTCCCTTGGGCTATCCCACTTCCCTTTAGTGCTCCAAAATAGGTTGGCCAAGAAATATTTGCTACTAGGAACAAGGGAAGTTACAATTATAATTAATTTCTATTTTATCTTAGTAAGCACCTATAAACTTAGTCATATTTTTCTCATACTTTCTGGCGGGAATTTCTCATAATTCTATGATAGTGATACTATGGTAGCCTCTAGCTTAGAGAAGAAAATCCCAAGAATAATGAATAGTAATGTGCATGTGCATGACTAACATCATAAATTATATTTGCAATAACATACGACCACATGCCTTCATATGAAGCCCACATATCCCCTTTTGGCAACAAATCACAATATTGAAGGACCTAGGAATATCATTAAGAAAAGGTTAAAGAAATTAAGTAGCGATAGAATACTATTATTTTCACTTAACCACCTAAGCCCCCCTTTCTTTCCCCTTCGTGGACTCATATCTCCCTTTCATTTTACTTCTATGTTTCCAATAATTAGTGTTTTTATGTTATATTTTGATGTACATATTTACAATGTCAATGGTCATTTTTACATAAACCACATGTGTCTAGCTTATAACCATTTCATCATTACATATACATTTGTAATCTAGAGGTCAAAACTTGGGGTATTACAAAAGTGTTGGACATGTCTTGTGAAACGCCCTTATATTGGAGCCTTGCTTGAGTATGACATTAGCTTGAAACGCCCTTATATTGGAGCCTTGCTTGAGTATGACATTAGCTTGGAGCTTGACATGTATACCCTTGGAGTGTAGTACTTCACATGCGTGAGCCTACTTTCGGTTTTGTAGGTTTCTTGTAAGGGTTTAGGCCCACATATGTATTGTTGGCCTTCCTTACCTTTCATATATATAGAGGAAGGTGTTACTCTTTTCTTTGTACTTTCCTTCTTGGAGTAAGGTTCATGAGGAAACTATAGGAGATATTATGGACAACAAGGAGGAAATATTTGTTGGAGGATTCAGGTGAGATACTAGGTTTACTCTTGTGAAAAATATTGGCCTCTCTCTCTCTCTTTCTCTCTCTCTCTCTCTCTCTCTCTCTCTCTCCCTCTCTCTCTCTCTCTCTCACTTTATCTCTCTTGCCTCATAGGTAATATGGTTTCTTGGATCTTGTGAAGCATCTTGAATACTAGGGTTATGAATTCATTCCTTGGAGAAATTGGAGCTAGGGTTTTGTGATTAAACCCTATATTATACTTGTTGAGGAGTGGAGAAGAGGAGATGTCTTACATAGGAGGACTTCCTAACGTAATGTTTACTTGTTGGAGCTCCTTAATGTTGGCTAGGTTTTTTCAAGTGGTTTTCCCTAGTGATGGTTTTGGGGAGATTAAGGATTGTACTAGCCTTGAGTTGATGCTATGGTACATACATGAACTTCATCTTTACACATATTAAAAGTTTTCAACAGTCCAAATTTTTCTTATTATAGATTTTCCTTGCAAGTTTTTCCTTAGACACTCTTTGACATTTCATCTTCTCAAACTACTAGTTAGAAGTCAATGTAGTGAGATGGTGATTGACACAAAGCCATAAGGTTCATTGAAAGAATTCAATGGAGATATATGCAAGTGGAAGATTAGTTATAGAGATCACAACAAAGGTATAAGGATAGGCATGATTGACCCCCTTTTTTTCATTAATTTAAGGAGATATGGTGTGGTTACATCCCAACAAACATCGGGTACAAGCCCAAGGAAGAAGATATAACCCAAAACCCATTATGTATGGTCCCTTTGAGATTGTGCAACAATTGAGAGAAAATGATTTTTTACTGGAGTTTCCACCATATATGAGCATCTATTACATTATCAATGTACAAAATTTAAATCTTTTTGAATTTTCCATGATTGATGAAGAGAAGGAATAATTTCTAGTGTTGCTAGAGATTGAATGTTTAGTGCCATATGTGCAAACTGAGTTGAAACATGACATACTTTTGCAATGGAAACTTTGTGAGACTCATAGTGGTAAACATGAGTTGCTAAAAATTAGTTTGAAGGGCCAAGTTCATGTAAAGGAAATATGATATTTGTTAGAGGAGGTGAAGGAAAAATTTCCTCATCTTCTTTATAACTAAATTGAGAGCAAGAAATATAGAAGATTGGAGGTAGAATCGATTCAGAAAGTTGATTAAACCAAGTTGAATAACTAATAAATAAAAATCAATTAAATAAATATTCAAAACAAAGTCCATTGTCATATTGATTAAACAAGATCGACTAGTGAGCCTATGTAAAGGACCGAGAATCAAGATTTGGTCAAATTTGATAAATGCACAGATTGAAGAAAATGTGAGAGGCTTGTCAGTAGTATTAATTTAATTACATAGATGTCAATGAGGAAGGGGTGTCTATGTGGCATTCAATGACTAGAGTGAGTCGATTGACTAGAGGCATTGGCTACCAAAAGGGAAGTCGAACCATTTTGATAATTGATGGGATGAAAGAGCAACCAAAGTGATCTATCTAACTCTTAGAGACAATCCATAAGAAGGTAGACTATAGGATGAGAGGGGTTCGATGATGAGGGATAGAAATTGGAAAACTCAAATGTGGAAGTTGATTAAAGGATCATAACCAACATGGAGAGTTGTTGTATTTTTCTAGAGAAGAAGTTCATTTCTCGTGGAATGGACAAAGCTCAACTTTGTTATCTAGAGTATTGGGAATTGTAAAATACATCCCAATCGATATAGAATCCTAGAGGTCATGCAAGTTTACAATTGTAAAATACTCATTGATTGACATTGTTTAAGATTTTATAATAAATGGATTTTATCCCTTTTACACCTCATATTGTATGAGGTTTCACATTGTTATTTTAATTACATTGATGGAGTTGCAAATGGTACCTTTGGAGATTTTAGATGGATTTGGGTGTCCACGCCTTCATGGAGCCTCTTCTCTTCTTGACATTGGATTATATGGCAAAGCAAATTCACTTCTTTGTGGGTGGATGGTCATCTAGTGGTTTTTTTGCTACTTTTATGCATTTACTTGATGGATCACTCTCTTGATATAAGGATGCTCTCTACTTCATGTGTCATTTTATTGGTGCATCCCAGTGACTATGTATGGTGATGTTATATTATTTATGTCACTATGAGAGGGTAATCTACATGGTCCTAATATGTTGAATGTGTAACACTTTTCTTATGTATCCTTTTCCTATGGTGTTGATGTGGTTTCATGTTACACTTTTCCTTTGTGGGTTTATCTTAGGTGATTTAACATTGTAATATTAGTCATCAACTATGGGGGATGTTTATTGGAAGATGTCAGTACCCTTGTTGGTGTATTATTTCCTAGAATTGAGTCGGGGGGGGTACTACATGTGTTTCCCTTGATGATTTACCCTTTTTTGAAGGTTTTATGTAATATTCCCTTGGTGGTGGTGTGACCTAGGTTCAAGCCTAGGTAGAGATTATGTTTTGTTGTTATCTTTGTACCATGGTGGGGTTTTCTAGGGAAAACAACTTTATGCTTCATGGTACAACACCTTGATGAGCACACCCTTTCACTGGCACACTGTTGAGGCAGATCACATTAGTTTATTATTATTTGCATGAGAGGAGGGACCATATTCCCTATTCTGGAGTTTGAAGGGTTGCACGTGGATTTATGGCACAACATATTGTATTTTTGGACGGTAGTTATACATTGGAAAGTTGCGCTAGGAGGTATTGATGAGGGTGATCTTACCCTAGTGGTTATGTTTGACATATGGTCATCCATTTGTCTTCTTTGTTGGAGTTCCCTCTTCTTGTTCACTTGTGGAAACACTTCTCTTGGCTGCACCCATGTTGAGTTGGTTGAGAATTGAATAGTTTGTTGTTTTTTAATCCCTCCTTGCATAAGTTTTGAGTTGTAACCACCTTGGAGCACATTTACTATTTCAAGTAGGTGGTTGCAAACTGGAGAAAGAGTCCATGAAGACACTTGCTATTTTGGGAGGTTGAGAAAGCCTTTTTGTGGAGTGCTCCACCTGGTTGGATCTTGAACACTTATACATGGAGTGCCCTCCAACCCCTACCTTGGGATTCACACATGTGGAGTTGTTGCACTCTTGCTCATGCACCTTGTGGACCACATTATTGTTTTGAGATGGTGGTTATGGAGCACTCTCTTAGGGGATAATGTTTTATTGTTTCTTCACTCATGCATCTTGGAGGGCACACTTGGAGAAGTTTTGTAGGTGGACCTTGAGCACATTATCCTATGTCAATGAATTTTTTATTGTATTTTCTTGCATGCACCTTGGAAGGCACACTAGATGTGGAGCTTGTAGCATATTTACTAGGTCAAAGAGCTTATTTTTGGTCAGTTTAATGTTCCTTCATATTTTTGGATGGGGCGAGCTCTCTTGGAGAGGATATAGGACACAAATTTAGTTGACATGGTCAACTATTAATTGAGGACATATTTAATTACTCCATTATTCTATTGTTTCTTTGACTTGTCACAAAGTTAGTAAATAATGTATTTTAATGCAAGAGAGATTAAAGTACCTTTATAAAAGAGGAACTTTCTCTTCATTCATTTGTAATTTTGGTTGTGGAGAATTTGTGATGATGGATTTGGAGAAGTGGAGAAGGTTGGATATTGTAGAGCTTGGAGATTATTGACGTGGGGCTCTCTTACGTATCAAGCTTGAAGATTAATGAACCATTGAAGTATTGATATATGTTTTTGTATGGTTATTTATATGTTCTTCAATTGTTGTTCATATGTTGTAGAATCTTATTGTTATCATACTTATGTGGAGGCTTAATAATGATTCCAATATTGTGAGGAGGTTCTCCCTCTTATTTATTTGATGTTGTATTTATACACTTGTTTTTCATTCTTCTATCAAATTAAGTTGTAGATTTGGAAGTACATTTCAACCATAAAATAACACCTTTGCTTTTGTATTGATGAGTGGCACCCCTATCCCTCCAAGACTTAATTCTATAACTTATTTTCAACAAACACTTAGGGATAAATTGCATAAAACTAGTTCCTTTTACCTTAAGTACACACGTAGGTGATGAATGTATCAAATAGTTCCTTTATCCATTGATGGTTGATTGTGGTAAAATAGTCCTTTCTACCATATAGCCTACCAAAGTAGTT
>ML798295.1:0-16301 GCA_009831015.1 Picea engelmannii | reverse complement strand
ATCACCTTTCCAAATATGCTCATTTTTGTGCACTCTAACACTCGTTCACCACATCCATAGTGGCTCAATTTTTTATGGATAATATCTTCAAACTCCATGGCATGCCTCACTGTATTGTCTCCAACCATGATCCAAATTTCACCAAATTTTTGGCAAGAATTGTTCAAGCTCCAAGGCTCCTAACTACATCTCAACACAGTCTATCATCCCCAGATTGATGGACAAACTGAAGTTGTCAACAAGTGTTTGGAAACATATTTGCAGTGTTTTGTGTCTAACAGACAACTCAATGGGATCAGTGGTTACCACTACATGAATGGTGGTACAACACATCTTATCATGTTGCCACTCGCATGACTCCCGTTGAAGCAGCCTATGGTCAAATGCCACCATTTGTTCTATCCTACCTGCCCGGTGTATCCAAGGTTCGTGGCATTGACCACGCACTTACAGTTCAAGTTGCCATTCTCCATACTCTCAAATAAAATTTGGTCATGGCTCATAATGGCTTGAAGCAACAAGCATATCAAGGGCGTTCAAAACATCAATTTGTTGAAGCAGACGAAGTGTTTCTTCGTCTGCAACCATATAACTGAACTTTAATAAAAGCTTAACACTGTCAAAAACTCGCTCCCAAGTTTTATGGCCCTTATACAATTCTCAAGCACATGGGGTCCATGGCCTACCAATTAGCTCTCCCCAATCACTCTAAGCTTCATCGTGTTTTCCATGTCTCTTGCTTAAAGAAAGTGATTGGAACTAAGTGTTAGACTCAAACCAGTCTCCTTGAATTGGATGAAGAAGGTTCCATTTGGTTGCATCCCCAAGTAGTATTGGACCATCGCAAGTGTCATCTCTGCCAACGTACCATCAAGGAAGTTTTAATTAAGTGGAAGGATACACCACCAAAAGATGCCACATGGGAGCCAACTACCATTCTGCAGCAATTTCCCCATCTCAAGCCTTAAGGACAAGGATATTTTTCAAGGGCGGGGAGGGGGGGGCGCATGTTAGGGACCCAACCTCCCTAACCCCTCAAGTAGGTAGAATACTATGATTTCTATGTAACAAAGGTCAGCATTAGTAAATAAGGCCTATCTAATAATGTGAACAAGTCTAATGTAAGAAGACTTAATAGAAGTTTATGCTTCTAGAAATTTCTTCCTCTATAATGCTCTTTATAAGTTAGAATTAGTATAAATAGGAGTAGAAGGCATGAGAAAGTTTTGTCTTGAGAATTATTTTGTAATTGAGCTCTACTCTACTGGAGGTTCCCCCATTGAAGAGGCAATTGAACTTGGATTTCTACCAATACATGTATCATTTTTGGTGTTATTGTTCTCTATATTTTGTTCTTTCTATTGGTATTCGTCATAATAATTATGTTTATGGTTTGCATAATACATATGGTACCTTACAGGTAACCTGTTTGAATCTCCTTGAGTGAGATGTCCTAATCTATAGCAACAAATTTATTTTCATGGGAAACAAATAGAATATTAAAAGGAAAACACATGACAAGAACAAGGAGGATAAGTTATCTTATTAACTATAGAATCCAACTAAATCTATGGCATTCCTTATCTTGAGCCTGTTACCTTCTCTATACAGTACGTGTGATAACAATGGAACAAGAAATAAAATTATAAGAAGATATAATGACGATGTGAGGATGATAATGGCAATATTTGATAATTCAATATAAAAATAGTGATCTCCTTTTCCCAATATATCATCCATATTTATAGGCAGAGGAAGGGTTGATTATGTTCACCTCAATCATCAGTTGAGGGGTTAGTTGACATAGTCCACCTTGATCCCCCCTTTTATGTTTGATTTAATATTTCTTTTTGAGGTGTTTTATATACCCAACATTAGAATGTTTAGTAATCTCATGGCTACACTTTTATGTTTGATTTAATTAAATAAAAAAATTAATTATTTGAGTTTGTAATTAGATCTTCTTCTTCATAAATAGTTTCATCTCAAACTATTATGGGTGGTTCTTCCTTTATGGGTATTGGTTATGCATTTTTCTCTTTGAGAACTGGTTCTCCTTGTTCTACTTTAGGAACTAATTTGTCCTTCACTACTTATTTACTTCTTTGGCTTTTGCTTTAATAGTTGTTGCTTTCTTGTCTTCTACCTTGACATCCTATGCTACCTTCGGACTTTACTTCATTACTCTTAGTTCACAGTTTGTGGACTACTTTCTCTACCTCTTCGATATTCAATATTATTTGTGGTCCTTAGACTAGGTTATTTGCATCTATTGGGTCTTAGTTGCACTCCATGTTTAGCAGTCGACACAAGGAAGAAGCATACAAGGTCGTCAAATCACTAGAGATGGAAGCACTATTGAAGAAGAGATAGGTCTTCGTGGTAGAAAGGGAAACTTCTTGCATTCCCTTCTAAGACCTTAGTCAAACTACATGAAAAAATAACCTCTTCGAGAGAATCTTAGAGATGCAATGGCATATAGGGATTTCATGGCTACAAGAATTGACCCACAAAAGAAATATATAAACTTAGTGTATGGCATGTTGAAATTCTTGGAATTAACCCTAAATTCGATCAAAAAGGACCTTACTATGTTGTGCAGATATATAAATGTTGTACATAGATATATCTCAACTCATAACGAATAGATATATGCAAAGAATACCACAATTAGTGGTTTGCCTCATATCATCTACATTTGTTTTCATATAATTATCTTCTCAACATAAAGGTATAGTCATATCCGATTATGACTATTATTTATATCTAGTTGTCACTATTATCTACATTTGACTGCATAGCTATCATTGTTATCTACATTTGAGTGCATACCACTTATTGTTGGTAGATTTTTTTTGTTAAGATTATCCTTTATGGGGCCTACCATTTATAGGTGATAAGCCTTTATTGTTAAGTTATTCCTTATGTTGCCTACCTTTCACTATTCAAGTGCTTACCCTGTGAGGTTGTACAACCATCTTCCATACACCACTAGTCGACCTCCTTTTAAATGGTTGGCTTGTTATCAAATGAAAATAGAGGGATGTGCAACGATAGTTTGCTTGAAAGGAAATTTCCTTAGTCGACTTCTTTCATAAAAGATAGTCATGTAAAGTTATGATAAAGCATAAATCTTCACTTGAAGTTGAATTTTTAACTCTCTTTAATTGACTTTGGTTGATTAGAGGTGTGCAATTAGCTAAGTTATGTGTTTAGCATTTAGAGCATGTAGTTGGTTAAGTCATGTATTCAACATTTATGGTATGAGGTTAGGTAATACATATATTTTTGGGGTAAAACTAGGTGGTCAACTCGATTAACAACATAATGTGTAGATACATGTATTTTTAAGTCAAATATAAAAGTTAATTTGATATATGTTTTTAGCTTCATTTTTAAGTGATGATTCGCAGATGGAACAAAGTCCACACATGAAGTGCATTGTTTACATTCCCAACCAATAATTATCTAAATGACAATGGTATCAAGTGTGACCACCAAGATTGTGAAGTATTGTAATAATTAGAATGGCTTACCTTCTTACATAGGTAAAATATAAGAAGCATATCATTCTTAACCATTAATTTGATGATGTTGGTAAATATGTTTACAATTGAAACATTGTTTTATACTAACCAAAGGTGATAATAATGTGAACTGAATAGGTGTAGGATTGTAGTGGCTAGGGCTACTGCATGAGTTGTAGTAAAACCATCTTGAACTTCCATATCTCACTCAGATATTGGGAGTTGTTATCTTGAGAAAAATGTGCAATCTATCTTAGCCTCTTACATCCCCATGAAAAGTATGATTCAATTAAGGGCTAAGGATATTTAGTATCTTAGTCATCTAGAGGAATCCTTGGAGCATTGAGATGCCAATTTTGGGAAAATATGTGGCATATTTGATCATAACGATGACCTCCTAATCAGGGGAGGGGTTTTGTACATCCCTAGAGGAAAAAGACTGTTATGCTACTCCTGGAACCTAGGCATAATCACTAACAATATGGCAAAGGCTTATGCGATGTATCAAGGAGTACTCCTAGCTCATGAACGAAAACTTAGCAACATTATTGTAATAGGGGACTCAAAAAAATATCATTCGACACTTCGTTAAAGGGACAGGCCCAAAGAAATCAAAGCTGAAAAGAATCATTAAAAGGATCAGAGCAATCTTGACCTATTTCCATTCCTCCTTCTATCACGTCCCATGCGCTAACAATACAGAAGTGGATGAATAGGTGAATTTAGCAATTGGAAAGGCCCCAGGTCGTATGGAAATGTTGGATAGGCACCTTTACTTGACCCCCCCTAATGACTCGGCCCCCTCCCGTCATCGCTCCACTTTGTGCCTATCTCCACGCGACGCTACAGTTGGTTGCAATGTATTGTAAGCTGAGCTTCATGCTCAGGGAGGATCTGTACTCCCATAAAATCTGGCCCGTGGGAACCTACACACAACAGGATGACAAAATGGATATCTTGGACCGCTATGTGTTCCTCCTCCGTGGGAACTCATTGTACCCGTCTCTCCATGCTTTCCCAGTAGCCCGCAACATCACCTCCACCATAACTTCGCTTGAGGTGAAGGCATCTGAAGGAAACTCAACCATGATTCAACACAAGGGAATGAAGGCAATACATGTTGCTCCAATGCTTGAAAGACACTCAAATCTTGAGATTGCATGACATTCATACATCACGCACATAGCTAGAGGAGGTAAATTGGAAGTTAATCTCTCAACTCATTATCGCAGCCAGCCACACTGGATCTTTGCAATTTGGAATTTCACAGGGGAAGAGGAGTCAAAGCGTCGAAGCAATTCAGGAATATGCCACTACTACAACATCATAGTGATAACACAAGATAAAGTAATGAGCATCGGCCTCACGTGAAGCAACGTAGAGAAAGACAGCACCACAGAAAACACCAAGGGAAACATTGTTAGAGGTAGCATCGACAAATGCACCATTGTTAGAGGACACTCTAGTAGAAGTAGTGTAGTCAGAGACAATGTAGACAAAGGTAGCACTAGAGGCAACATTGACAGAGGCAACACTAGAGGCAACATTGACAAAGACAACACCAGAGGCAACATCGATAGAGGCAGCACCAGAGACAACAACTCCGACAAAAGCAACATCAATGACTGGAGTGAAGGTAATTTTACAACAATCATAGTTAGTCTAATTGCAAAAATGGCCCAACATTCAACCAGTGATCGATTGGAGGAAGAATTAGTGGAAGATAATTTCTCCACCACCCAACAGTTGGCACTCCGCCTTGATTCTCACACCTCCACACTCACTTTCACACTGGACACTCTTGCTCAACACCGCACATTAACAAATAGGTTACAACATGAAGTCGAGTTTCTCAGACGCCAAGGGGAGAACATGGAAGCCAAGCTGGAATCCAGGCCACCAAACTCATTGACACAGAGTCGGAATGAGGAAACAGGAAGTAGAGCAGAACCTAAGCTGCCTGATCTAAATGTAGCACTAGATCCCCCTCCAGAAGAAGATTGAGTTTAAATAATTGCATTAAGGCACTCCTCAATTTTGTAAAAATGACATAAATAAATCTTTTGCAAGATATTTCTAGGATAGAAATGAAAAACTTTGCTTTCAGTGAAGTAGGATCAATGCTAGACTCAATTTTGTAAGCCTTTTGTGGAATTTTTGTAGCTGGTATCTCCTCCAGTAGCACCCACCTCTGTAATATGCGACCTCGTTTGTGCCTTTTTATATATATAAAATGTTTAGTTTTTGTAAAAAAAAAAAACAATGACCTCCTAATAGAATTAGTAGTCATTAGGTTAGATGATGTATTTTCCATTAGGAAAGTCAAATTTAACCAATGTATCTACATCATGGATACTTTTAAACAAAAAGTAGACTATGTCTAATGAATATTATGATTTAGACTTATTTCCTTATTAGGAATTCAATAAAACAAGAAACACTCAACCAATCTTATAAACTACATCACATAGTACATCAATGTTTTTAAGGAGAATCCTGATAGGGATTGTTACAACAAATAGCACCCAGAAAAGTGTAAAGTACCAAGCACCAAGGTGGTAGCTTTGTGTAACTCAGAAAGGCTACCCATTGTCACCTCAACAACTCTTCCCCACACTTTAGGTTGGCTCTTATTCAACATAAGGGGGGCTTCCTTAAATATAGAATTATCAAGGCTATGGCATGGGGGCTCAATGTGAAGAATGAAGAGTAAGCCCTGATAAAACAAAGGTAGTTGTAGTATATGGAGATGAAAATGGAAATGGGAAAAGGGGATATGGGAAAAAAAGAAAAGGAAGAAGAGGGGAACAAGGAAATGGAATGATATGAAACTAGTGCTTATCAACCTATTGGGTTAATGGAGTCATGAGATATTGCATGAAATGAAAATATGAGTTTGTCATAGCTAACTACTTTGGTAGGCTATATGGTAGAAAGGACTATTTTACCACAATCAACCATCAATGGATAAAGGAACTATTTGATACATTCATCACCTACGTGTGTACTTAAGGTAAAAGGAACTAGTTTTATGCAATTTATCCCTAAGTGTTTGTTGAAAATAAGTTATAGAATTAAGTCTTGGAGGGATAGGGGTGCCACTCATCAATACAAAAGCAAAGGTGTTATTTTATGGTTGAAATGTACTTCCAAATCTACAACTTAATTTGATAGAAGAATGAAAAACAAGTGTATAAATACAACATCAAATAAATAAGAGGGAGAACCTCCTCACAATATTGGAATCATTATTAAGCCTCCACATAAGTATGATAACAATAAGATTCTACAACATATGAACAACAATTGAAGAACATATAAATAACCATACAAAAACATATATCAATACTTCAATGGTTCATTAATCTTCAAGCTTGATACGTAAGAGAGCCCCACGTCAATAATCTCCAAGCTCTACAATATCCAACCTTCTCCACTTCTCCAAATCCATCATCACAAATTCTCCACAACCAAAATTACAAATGAATGAAGAGAAAGTTCCTCTTTTATAAAGGTACTTTAATCTCTCTTGCATTAAAATACATTATTTACTAACTTTGTGACAAGTCAAAGAAACAATAGAATAATGGAGTAATTAAATATGTCCTCAATTAATAGTTGACCATGTCAACTAAATTTGTGTCCTATATCCTCTCCAAGAGAGCTCGCCCCATCCAAAAATATGAAGGAACATTAAACTGACCAAAAATAAGCTCTTTGACCTAGTAAATATGCTACAAGCTCCACATCTAGTGTGCCTTCCAAGGTGCATGCAAGAAAATACAATAAAAAATTCATTGACATAGGATAATGTGCTCAAGGTCCACCTACAAAACTTCTCCAAGTGTGCCCTCCAAGATGCATGAGTGAAGAAACAATAAAACATTATCCCCTAAGAGAGTGCTCCATAACCACCATCTCAAAACAATAATGTGGTCCACAAGGTGCATGAGCAAGAGTGCAACAACTCCACATGTGTGAATCCCAAGGTAGGGGTTGGAGGGCACTCCATGTATAAGTGTTCAAGATCCAACCAGGTGGAGCACTCCACAAAAAGGCTTTCTCAACCTCCCAAAATAGCAAGTGTCTTCATGGACTCTTTCTCCAGTTTGCAACCACCTACTTGAAATAGTAAATGTGCTCCAAGGTGGTTACAACTCAAAACTTATGCAAGGAGGGATTAAAAAACAACAAACTATTCAATTCTCAACCAACTCAACATGGGTGCAGCCAAGAGAAGTGTTTCCACAAGTGAACAAGAAGAGGGAACTCCAACAAAGAAGACAAATGGATGACCATATGTCAAACATAACCACTAGGGTAAGATCACCCTCATCAATACCTCCTAGCGCAACTTTCCAATGTATAACTACCGTCCAAAAATACAATATGTTGTGCCATAAATCCACGTGCAACCCTTCAAACTCCAGAATAGGGAATATGGTCCCTCCTCTCATGCAAATAATAATAAACTAATGTGATCTGCCTCAACAGTGTGCCAGTGAAAGGGTGTGCTCATCAAGGTGTTGTACCATGAAGCATAAAGTTGTTTTCCCTAGAAAACCCCACCATGGTACAAAGATAACAACAAAACATAATCTCTACCTAGGCTTGAACCTAGGTCACACCACCACCAAGGGAATATTACATAAAACCTTCAAAAAAGGGTAAATCATCAAGGGAAACACATGTAGTACCCCCCCCGACTCAATTCTAGGAAATAATACACCAACAAGGGTACTGACATCTTCCAATAAACATCCCCCATAGTTGATGACTAATATTACAATGTTAAATCACCTAAGATAAACCCACAAAGGAAAAGTGTAACATGAAACCACATCAACACCATAGGAAAAGGATACATAAGAAAAGTGTTACACATTCAACATATTAGGACCATGTAGATTACCCTCTCATAGTGACATAAATAATATAACATCACCATACATAGTCACTGGGATGCACCAATAAAATGACACATGAAGTAGAGAGCATCCTTATATCAAGAGAGTGATCCATCAAGTAAATGCATAAAAGTAGCAAAAAAACCACTAGATGACCATCCACCCACAAAGAAGTGAATTTGCTTTGCCATATAATCCAATGTCAAGAAGAGAAGAGGCTCCATGAAGGCGTGGACACCCAAATCCATCTAAAATCTCCAAAGGTACCATTTGCAACTCCATCAATGTAATTAAAATAACAATGTGAAACCTCATACAATATGAGGTGTAAAAGGGATAAAATCCATTTATTATAAAATCTTAAACAATGTCAATCAATGAGTATTTTACAATTGTAAACTTGCATGACCTCTAGGATTCTATATCGATTGGGATGTATTTTACAATTCCCAATACTCTAGATAACAAAGTTGAGCTTTGTCCATTCCACGAGAAATGAACTTCTTCTCTAGAAAAATACAACAACTCTCCATGTTGGTTATGATCCTTTAATCAACTTCCACATTTGAGTTTTCCAATTTCTATCCCTCATCATCGAACCCCTCTCATCCTATAGTCTACCTTCTTATGGATTGTCTCTAAGAGTTAGATAGATCACTTTGGTTGCTCTTTCATCCCATCAATTATCAAAATGGTTCGACTTCCCTTTTGGTAGCCAATGCCTCTAGTCAATCGACTCACTCTAGTCATTGAATGCCACATAGACACCCCTTCCTCATTGACATCTATGTAATTAAATTAATACTACTGACAAGCCTCTCACATTTTCTTCAATCTGTGCATTTATCAAATTTGACCAAATCTTGATTCTCGGTCCTTTACATAGGCTCACTAGTCGATCTTGTTTAATCAATATGACAATGGACTTTGTTTTGAATATTTATTTAATTGATTTTTATTTATTAGTTATTCAACTTGGTTTAATCAACTTTCTGAATCGATTCTACCTCCAATCTTCTATATTTCTTGCTCTCAATTTAGTTATAAAGAAGATGAGGAAATTTTTCCTTCACCTCCTCTAACAAATATCATATTTCCTTTACATGAACTTGGCCCTTCAAACTAATTTTTAGCAACTCATGTTTACCACTATGAGTCTCACAAAGTTTCCATTGCAAAAGTATGTCATGTTTCAACTCAGTTTGCACATATGGCACTAAACATTCAATCTCTAGCAACACTAGAAATTATTCCTTCTCTTCATCAATCATGGAAAATTCAAAAAGATTTAAATTTTGTACATTGATAATGTAATAGATGCTCATATATGGTGGAAACTCCAGTAAAAAATCATTTTCTCTCAATTGTTGCACAATCTCAAAGGGACCATACATAATGGGTTTTGGGTTATATCTTCTTCCTTGGGCTTGTACCCGATGTTTGTTGGGATGTAACCACACCATATCTCCTTAAATTAATGAAAAAAAGGGGGTCAATCATGCCTATCCTTATACCTTTGTTGTGATCTCTATAACTAATCTTCCACTTGCATATATCTCCATTGAATTCTTTCAATGAACCTTATGGCTTTGTGTCAATCACCATCTCACTACATTGACTTCTAACTAGTAGTTTGAGAAGATGAAATGTCAAAGAGTGTCTAAGGAAAAACTTGCAAGGAAAATCTATAATAAGAAAAATTTGGACTGTTGAAAACTTTTAATATGTGTAAAGATGAAGTTCATGTATGTACCATAGCATCAACTCAAGGCTAGTACAATCCTTAATCTCCCCAAAACCATCACTAGGGAAAACCACTTGAAAAAACCTAGCCAACATTAAGGAGCTCCAACAAGTAAACATTACGTTAGGAAGTCCTCCTATGTAAGACATCTCCTCTTCTCCACTCCTCAACAAGTATAATATAGGGTTTAATCACAAAACCCTAGCTCCAATTTCTCCAAGGAATGAATTCATAACCCTAGTATTCAAGATGCTTCACAAGATCCAAGAAACCATATTACCTATGAGGCAAGAGAGATAAAGTGAGAGAGAGAGAGAGAGAGGGAGAGAGAGAGAGAGAGAGAGAGAGAGAGAGAAAGAGAGAGAGAGAGGCCAATATTTTTCACAAGAGTAAACCTAGTATCTCACCTGAATCCTCCAACAAATATTTCCTCCTTGTTGTCCATAATATCTCCTATAGTTTCCTCATGAACCTTACTCCAAGAAGGAAAGTACAAAGAAAAGAGTAACACCTTCCTCTATATATATGAAAGGTAAGGAAGGCCAACAATACATATGTGGGCCTAAACCCTTACAAGAAACCTACAAAACCGAAAGTAGGCTCACGCATGTGAAGTACTACACTCCAAGGGTATACATGTCAAGCTCCAAGCTAATGTCATACTCAAGCAAGGCTCCAATATAAGGGCGTTTCAAGCTAATGTCATACTCAAGCAAGGCTCCAATATAAGGGCGTTTCACAAGACATGTCCAACACTTTTGTAATACCCCAAGTTTTGACCTCTAGATTACAAATGTATATGTAATGATGAAATGGTTATAAGCTAGACACATGTGGTTTATGTAAAAATGACCATTGACATTGTAAATATGTACATCAAAATATAACATAAAAACACTAATTATTGGAAACATAGAAGTAAAATGAAAGGGAGATATGAGTCCACGAAGGGGAAAGAAAGGGGGGCTTAGGTGGTTAAGTGAAAATAATAGTATTCTATCGCTACTTAATTTCTTTAACCTTTTCTTAATGATATTCCTAGGTCCTTCAATATTGTGATTTGTTGCCAAAAGGGGATATGTGGGCTTCATATGAAGGCATGTGGTCGTATGTTATTGCAAATATAATTTATGATGTTAGTCATGCACATGCACATTACTATTCATTATTCTTGGGATTTTCTTCTCTAAGCTAGAGGCTACCATAGTATCACTATCATAGAATTATGAGAAATTCCCGCCAGAAAGTATGAGAAAAATATGACTAAGTTTATAGGTGCTTACTAAGATAAAATAGAAATTAATTATAATTGTAACTTCCCTTGTTCCTAGTAGCAAATATTTCTTGGCCAACCTATTTTGGAGCACTAAAGGGAAGTGGGATAGCCCAAGGGACTATTTATCAGTGAAGAGGATCCCATTTGTGGTGTTGTGCAGGATGGGGGGAAGAGAGGCTGGTTGATTTGGGAATGTTGTAGTAGGAATTTTTCTTGAAATTTCTATGAATTGGGTTGTGTGAGAAAAATATTAATCCAAGCCATAAGAATTCACCCTTATGTATTCATAGGCTTGACTCTAGGGAGGCCTCTATTACAGAGAGCTCATGTGTGAGAGAGAGCCTATGGTTGGGTGGAATGTTCTTTGTTTGCAACAAGTTGAACGATAATTTGCAAAATGATAATTACTTCTATGTTTTTTATTAATATGAAATATCTATTGCTTTCACTTATGAATGGTTGTTGGTTATTTTATGGTTATTTCCATTTAAATTTGTTTTAACTTACTTATGTGAGATGAATTGCATTAGATGGCTTGCATTCTTAATTACAATATCATAAATTTTAATTGTTGTTGAAAATTGTGCTAAATTCTACATTAGAATGCATGTATGGTGAAATGGGTATGTTACAACACCTCCTCCAAGCCTCTAAGTACTTCAAAGCTCCTCCTAATCCATATGCTCCACAGATTCCACTCCCCATGTATGGACATTGTCACAACCCAGGTGTCCCCAAGTCAAATCCATTCCTTTATGAAAGTATCTGATCTACCCCACGCTATCTAGGGCTCAATGCCCTCCTCAAGAATGCCAAATGCTCCTCCTCCAATGTAGAGCATTCTCCAAGAAATAAACCTCCTCCATGTGGCCAACGTGTAGAATGTCACCAAGTTGTTTTAAGGTCTCCAACACTCTAAGGAAGAATGTCATGCAAGCATGCAATTGAAGTCAATCAGCCATTGGGTAAGCCACCTCTAGTGTGAAAATATATTGTGAATATATTGTGAACCATCTAGGGGATAAACATACACCATGGATTGTAAACATCATGAAGAATCCCTAAACATGGTGTAAACACTTTTAGAGTAACCATGAAAGCTAACACATACCACATAACTCTTTTCAAAATTAACTAAAAAATCTGCTATATCTGTAAAAAATAATGGATTCAGGCAAATCCAAAATGCATCCATATCTTTTGGTAAACAACTTCACTACTTCTTCTCTAGTAAAATTCTTCTTACAAGGCATCAATTGTGCCATCTTGTTGAATCTATCAATTGTGTCATTAGTTAAATCTATTCCCAATCAATGATTTACCATGTCAACTAAAGTTGTGCCCTCTATCCTCTCCAAGAGAGCTCACCCCATCCAAAAATATGAAGGAATATTAAATCTCCAAGAGAGAGGGTGCATCACCAAAAATAGGCTCTTTGACTAAGTAAAGATGCTACAAGGTCCACTCTAGTGCACCATACAAGATGTTATGAACACAAATATATATAAATAAATAATGATTAAATAATACTAATTAATACTCAATAACTAAATATGTTATGTAGAGACATATGAGATGATTACAATGAGAATGAGGGCCCGTATATATATTCACATAGGGGTGTCCTTTCGTGAAGAGACATGACCTTTCATGAGGAAGGTGTCTCTTGATAACATATTTAGTTATTGAGTATTAATTATTATTATTTAATCATTACTTATTTATATCTATTTATATCTATTTTTGTTCATAACACAACATGCATGATTGCAAATACAATAAAAAATTCCTCGACACAGGATAATGTTCTCAAGGTCCACCTAGTAAACTTCTCCAAGTGTGCCCTCCACGATGCATGTGTGAAGAAACAATAAAATATTCTCCCCTAAGAGAGTGCTCCATAACCACAATCTCAAAATATTAATGTGGTCTAAAAGTTGCATGAGCAAGAATGCAACAAATCAACACATGTGAATCCCAAGGTGGGCACTCCATGGATAAGTGTGCAAGATACCAACTAGGTGGAGCACTTCACAAGAAAGGATTGGTCAACCTCTTAAAATAGAAAGTGTCTTCATGGTCTCTTTATCTAATGTGAAACCACCTCTTTAAAATAGTAAATTTCCTCCAAGGTGGTTACAACTCCTCATAACTTGCACAAGGAAGGAGTCAACAAAAATAAACTATTCAATGCTCAACTAACTCCACGTGGGTGCACCCTAGATAAGTGTGCCCACATGTGAACAAGAAGAGGGCACTCCAACAAATAAGACAAACAAATGACCAAATGTCAAACATAAACACTAGGACAACAACACCCTCATAACTACCTCCTAACAAAACTTTCCAATGTATACCCTCAAAAATACTATCCATCGTGCCATAAATCCACGTGCAGCCCCAAAAAATCCAAAACCAAGGGGATTCCCTCCTCTCATGAAAATAATAATAAACTAATGTGATCTACCTCAACATGTGCACCAGTGAAAGGGTGCACTCATCAAGGTGTTGTACCATGCAACTTAAAGTTGTTCTCCCTAGAAAAACCCATCGTGGTACAAAGATAACAAAAAAACACAGGCTCTAAATAGGCTTGAACCTAGGGCACACCACTACCAAGGGAATATTACATCAAATTACAACATTAAACCTTTATAAAAGGTTAGATAATCAAGAGAAACACATGTAGTACCCCCATCACCCCCCCTCCCTTTGACTCAAATTTAGGAAATAATACACCAACAAGGGTACTAGCATCATCTAATACACATACCCCTTAGGTGATGACTAATATTACAATGTTAAATCACCTAGGACAATGCCACAAAGGAAAAGTGTAAAATCACACCACATCAACACCATGGTAGAAGGATACACAAGAAAAGTGTTACACATTCAACATATGAGGACCATGTAGATCACCTTCTCCTAGTGACATCAATAATATAACATCACCATACATAGTCACTAGGATGCACCAATAAAATAACACACGAAGTAGAGAGCATCCTTATATCAAGAGAGTGATCCAACAAGTTAAGGCATGAAAGTAGCACCAAACCACTAGATGACCATCCACCCATAGGGAAGTGAATCTCCTCCACCACATAATCCAATGCCAAGAAGAGAAGATGCTCCATGAAGGTGTGGACCCCCAAATCCATCCAAACGCTCCAAAGGTACCAGTTGCAACTCCATCAATGTAATGAAAATCATAATGTGAAACCTCATACAATATGAGGTGTAAAAGGGATAAACTCCATTTATTATAAAATCTTAGAGAATGATGATCAATGTGTATTTCAGTGTGTAGAAATTTTTGGAAATAAATGGTAGATAGTTTTGAAATGTCCAATGTTTCAAGTGGATGATCCACCCATTCCTTGAGAAATAAAATGCCCACTTGACTAAGGCAATAGACCTTTGTAGCCAATGGTTACTTTGTATCCCAAATCAACAAATCCTTCCACTCAACTCACAATTAAAACGCCCCCTTTCTGTTCCCCACACCTTACTTACCTCTCTCTTCCTTACATTTAGGGTACCACCAATCATATTTCAAGAGTTTTAGATGAAAATAATATCAAAACCTTTTTCAAACCATGTAAAACCCTTAAGAAACTATTCAAAACTACTAAGGACAAATATAACCCTATGCTTGGCCCAAGAGTCTACCAAATTCCTTGCTCCTGTGGAAAATCATTCATAGGCTAAACCAACAGATCCTTTAAAGTTCGGTTCAAAGAACACATAGATGACACAACCCACAACTGGATCATTAAGTCAACTATTGTTGAACACTCCTTTATATCTAATCACTTAATTTGTTTTGACCAAACCAAAATGTTGGCCTCAACTCCCTATTACTCCTCTTGTATCATTCAAGAAGCTATGGAAATTGAAAAACACCTCAATAACTTCAATCGCGAAGATGGCTACAAACTCAACCAAACATGGAAACCCATCATACATTACCTCGATCATTAAGCCTCTCCTTTCCTAAAAATTCTTATTCTTAGTTTATTTTATATTATAATTATCATTTTGTGTTTTTCTTTAAGTGTTGATCCTTTGTGTTTATTTTTCTTGATATTTATAATGGTCTTTATTTTCCTCTCCTCATAATCATTCAATATATATTTTAACTTGATGCTATAATTTTTATCCTTTCTTATCTATTTTTATTATCATTGTCATTTTGATTGTTTTACTATTGTAATCTATTTTTATTTCTTATGCCATATTTCATAAATCCACCTTAATAAGTTTCTCCAAGTTTTTTTATTTTTTGTTCTTTCCCCACTTTTTTCAATTTTAATCATTGATTGTTTCATATCCTCTCTACGTCAAAATTATTTAATTATAGCTTTCCCAATTGTTATATATTTAAATTTTTATTTTATTCACAATGTCCCCTTTTTCAATGACTATCTCCTTACTTTTACCCTTTAAATTTACTCTTGAGAACACTCTTTTCTAATCATTCATCTTCTTTTGTCCCTAATGATGGATGGAGTGTCCACTTGAAACATTGGACGTTTCAAAACTATCTACACAGTTTATTTCCATAAATTTCTACAACAACAATGTGTATTTTACAATTGTAAACTTGCATGATCTCTGGGATTCTACATTGATGGGGATGTATTTTACAATTCCCGGTACTCTATATAACAAAGTTGAGATCTATACTTTCCATGAGGAACAAACTTATTCTCTAGAAACATACAACAACTCTCCAAGTTGGTTGTGATCCTTTAATCAACTTCCACACTCAAATTTCCCAATTTATGTCCCTCATCATCAAACCCTTCACATCCTATAGTCTACCTTCTTATGGACCATAT
>ML798294.1:289620-302149 GCA_009831015.1 Picea engelmannii | reverse complement strand
AGTGATTGTGAGTAGTACTCCGACCATAACATAATTGACAAATCCGAGATATACTCTTGCAAGTAAAGGGGGTTCGTATATATATTGGTTGTGTTCGAAGGTTTATTAATTGATTGGCAAGTCCAACCCCAATATCTTGATTGAGCATGGAAATGCATCTCCTATTTATATATACATCATCTGCTAGCACACGGCCAATCAATATTTGTGTTCGTACAACAATTTCATTTCTGTCCCTCTCTTGACCTCGAATGGGACTTACGAAAATACCTTGGATAGTGCCACAATATTTTCTATGTAATATGATGTGTTGAACCACTTCAACGAGTCTACATGTGAGGTATCCAACATCTTCTATTCGTACAACAGTATCCACAACTCCTTTACGAGCCCCATAACAAGAAATAATATATTCCGTTAAAGAGAGCCCTTCGTGTAAATTCCTTCGAATCGGTAGATCAATGATTTGTCCTTGAGGATCTGGCATTAATCCTCTCATACCTACTAATTGGTGAACCTGAGATGTACTTCCCCTAGCTCCTGAGAAGGACATCACATGTACTGGATTTAAGGGATCAGTCATGCTAAAATTCGGATTCATTTCTTTTCTCAAATATTCACTTGTAGGATACCATATCTCAATCGATTGACGTAATTTTTCCACTGCATGTACATTCCCATAATGATTCTGTTTCTCTTAAACAAAACCTTGTTTCTCCGCATCTTGGACGAGCCATGCTTTGGAAGGTGCTGTTAAAAGATCATCAATTCCTAATGAAATAGCTGTATCAGTAGCTTGTTGAAAACCTGAAGTCTTTAGTTGATCCAAGATATGTGATGCATATGTCATTCCGAAGTGATCTATTAATATGCTAATAAGCTTTTTAATGGAAGTTTTATCCATCACTTTATTATAAAAGGGAAAATTATCAAAGGGAAATCTAGTTCATTCCTTCATAAGGAAAAATCTCCATATCTTCATGAGCAGGATTAAGCAATGGGTTTAAGTTGGAATCCCAAACCCACCTGAAATGGGCTATCGTCGATGGAACTATGGAGAGCCCTATTGTAGCTGTGTTGGACATATGGGAGACTCTCGTCCCATGTATAGGGATGTTTAGAACTGTACATGTGCAGGATGTGCACAATCATCTGATTGACGACCTTAGTTTGGCCATCAGTTTGGGGGTGGAAAGAAGTGGATTTTGTGAGCTTGGTGTCCAACAGAGACCAGAGACTCGACCAAAAGGTGTTGAGGAACCTGTTGTCTCGGTCAAAGATGATGGTCTGTGGTATCCCAAAGTGGACCCAAACTCGTTCGAAGAAGAGCTTGGCAGTATCTTCCGCTGTGACATTCTTCTTGCAGGCTGTGAGGATGGCCATCTTCAGAAATTGATCAATGACCACAAACACACACTAATTTTCGTCTTTAGTGGACGACAAACCAGACATGTAATTCATTGAGATGGATTCCCATGGCTTCTCGGGAATAGGAAGAGGGGTGTATAAGCCTTTCTTATTGATGGATGGCTTGGAAATGGCGCAGGAAGTGCACAATCTGATATACTTGCTGACATCTTGTCGAAGTTTTGGCCAATAAAAATGTTTCTGAAGAATGATCACAGTTTTCTCTATGCCAAAATGTCCTGCCATCCGACTATAGTGGGCTTCCCAAATCATCTTCGCACACTCGCTTGTAGGAATACATAGATGGCCCAGGTGGCATAAGAGTCTGTTCTTAATGTGAAAATTAGTGACAGTGGTGCCTGTACCCAAGAGCTGATATGTGCTGGCGAAGTCCAGATCTTGTTGATAAAGATGGGGCCACTCCGATGCTTCATGTGCATAGGACTGGAGCACACTGGTGAGTGCAGCCACAGGAGGCCAACTAAGGCAATCAACAACACAATTGGAGATACATATCTTATACTTTATGTTGATATGGAACTGTTGTAGGTAGGTGGACCACTTCTGATAATAGTCATTCTGCAATTTCCCCTGTGTCTGTATGAACTGCAGAGGCTTGTGATCAATGTGCATGATCATCTTTTTCCCCAAAATGTAATGTTTCCATTGACGAAAAGCTTGTACAATGGAATACATTTCCTTGTCATAGGTGGAGTATTTCCAAACACTATCGGAGAGTGTCTCACTATGGTATGCCATAGGATGCCTGTGCTGAGTGAGAACTTCACCCATAACATAATCAAATGCATTAGTCTAAATCTCAAATGGTTGTTGCAGATCAGGCAAGGAGAGTACTAGATTTGAGCACAAGCAATGTTTTAGATCATCAAATTCTCATTGCTTCTCCTTCCCCCACATGAACTTGGCCCTACCACCACCCTTGGTCACTTGGATGAGGGCCCATGCAATATGGGAGAATCCCAACACGAATTGTCGGTAGAAATTGGCTAGTCCCAAGAAGCTTCGAAGCTCGATCAATTTGGTCAGGGTTGGCTAGTCACAGATGACTTGGATCGTAGCTAGATCAACATGTACCCCATGCTCATCAATAATGTAGCCCAGGTATTGGACCCTGTTCATGCTAAAAGAGCATTTTTCCAAGTTGGAATAAAGCTTGTGATGCCGCAGAGTGCTCAAAACCTGTTGAATATGCTGCATGTGCTCCTCCCACATTCTACTGAAGATGAGGATGTCAGAGTTGGTGAAGGGTCTCAATACATCATCCATCAACCTCATGAAAGTGGATGGTGCATTTGTTAAGCCAAAGGGCATGACTAGCCATTCGCAGAGACCTTCTTTAGACTTGAAGGTTTCCTTCCAGACATTAGCTGGTTCGATGGGAACCTAGTGGTAGCGAGACTTCAGGTTAATCTTATTGAAGAACTTTTCTCCCTTGAGTTGGTCAAGAAGGTCATCAATCTTGGGAATGGGGTAGCGGTTCCTAACTGTGATTTTGTTTAAGGCTCTATAATCAATGCAGAGTTGCCAAGTCCCATCCTTCTTCTGCACCAGTACAATTGGGCTTCCGCAATGGGAGGAGTTAGGTTTGATGTGCCCCTTTTGAAGAAGCTCTTGGATCTGAAGCATGATTTCATCATTCTCCATCAGCGAGCGCAGATATATTGGTCCATTAAGTATAGGTGCGCCAAGGGTTAGATCAATTGGATGCTTGACTTGGCAGTGTGTCGGTACCCTTGTAGGTAAGGGAAAGATGTCTTTGTATTCTTCCACGATCCCGTCCACTTGCTTCTGCTGGAAAAAGAGGCGTTGTGTAGAGGCCACAGATGTGGCGGAAACCTTCTGCTTACTGTGAGCAAGAATCACAAACAAGACGAACTTCCCGGTCTATGAGATGACCTTACTGCATTGCTTAGCAGAGATTAAAGAAATAACAGTAGGTGGTGCCACCTCTGCGATCCTGTACAATTGTCTACCCAAAGTAATACTAACATTGCGGGGTCTAGACTCATACACAACATGACACTTCCACAAATATGGTTGTCCTAAAAGAACATCACAAACTTCAAGGGGAGCAATATCACACAATACCTCATCTTTGAAAGGCTTGATGTCCTAGGGAAGACGACACTATTGGTTGACACAAAGATCTCTTCCTTGATGAAGCCAGCCGATGGTGTAAGGCTGTGGGTGTGGTATCATTGGCAGGTCCAACCACTTGATGACCTCTGCTGAAATCAGGTTCTTCTGACTATCGTTGTGGACAATGAAATGAATCAGAGCCCCCTTGACCCACATTTGCGAGTGAAAGAGGCATTCCCCTTCCTATGGTTCTTCTGGTTCGCTTGGCCGGAATTTGGTGGTGGTGACCATGGCACTGGGTTCAACATCGATAATATTCTTCACTCCTTTGGGATTTGACTCAGAATCTGAATCAGCCTCTGACTTGGAAGCCTTCATCTCGGCCACGAGGGACTACTTGGAGCGGCATTCGTCGATGTTGTGCCAAGGAATTTTAGGGTACTCATACCATTTTCCCGTATCCTTCTTCGTCTTCTCGTTTCCCTTCTTGTGTTGTGGCTTGGACGGATTGTACCGAGGGAGTCCATATTGAATTGGTCCCTTGCTATGTGGGTTGGGGTTTCCTTTTCCCTGCTTCAACTATGAGGCGTTTGCAGATCCAAACTCTCATTGTTTCTGCTTAAATTTTTGCTCGATCTTGATAGCGTATCTATAAGTCGTGCCCAATGAGGCGTTCTCCAAGAACTCCATTTCTATTTGAATGTATCTATGCAAATAACCATGGTATTTGAGCACCAGATGACATTCATAATATTTGATACCCAATTTGGTGCGTAGGGTATGGAAAATATTGGCGAAGTCCGGTACTGTCTGGTCCCTTTCCTGACGTAGGCTGGTCCATCTAGTGTATTGGTCCTCGTAGCTTCCAACAAGGTAGTACTATTATTTAATGTCATCCCGGAAGGAATCCCATGTAGGAGACACCACAAAAATTGCAGAGTCCTCCATGACCCTTTGCTCAGAGTAAGTATCCCACTAGTCTTTAACATGGGGAAAGACCTTGAGGAGTGCAAAAGTGATATTTTCCCTATCGAAAAAATTATGGACCGAAAAATATCCTTCGAGCAGATTCAACCATTTATCTACAACATTCACATCTATCAGTCCTTCAAATAATGGAATATCAAAATTTACCTATACCTTTAAGGGGATTGCATGGCCGCTTGATGAACATGCTTCTCCTGTGGGCAACCGTCGAAGGATCTGCGCAAAGTTCTCCATCATTTTGTTCCTTTGTCATGTGAGGGATTCCTCAAGAAACATTTTAATATGATTTCTTTCTCCATCATCTTTCTTTTCGTCTCCCATGGGTTATTGTTGTCTCGACGCGACCGACCTGGTAATGGCTCGATTGGTTCGAGTCCCAACTTCTTGTACCTAGACCTTGTCGGGGACATGCACGAAGAAAAATAAATGAAGAGTGGAATGCTCTGATACCACTGATCCATATTTAGGATCGGAACGACTAATTAATAGACTGAATAAAATAAACACAGAGATAGGAAGAATAAAACAAATATCTAGTGAACAATATCTTCTATTAAATAATGAAATGGGCTGAAACTGTAAAACTACAGAACTGAAGCTTGCTCGAATGGTGGAAGCTATCACTAAGAAGAGATGTGGCTGCTATGCACATGATCCAGGTGGATATCGATGGCCACCCACCTTTTCCAACTGGCTCAAAACAATTTTCTGGCAATTTTGGTAATTTACTATTTTTAACAGTTTTTAACTTCTGGAGCCATTTTGAGGGCCTAAATGAATATTTTTTGGAATCGAGCTTCTTAATGAATGATGAAGTATCTGAATGATCCCCTTAAATGAATATCCTTGATGATACATTTCCAACGAGCTATCGTGTGCCCCAAACGAAGATCGTATGCCAAAGTTACGCCCCTGAGAAGTTGATACACCAAGCTACCCAAAACAGGGTCCACAAAACTGTTGGATTTTCATCTTCTGGGGTTAGGGTTTTGGATTTTATTTATGATAAAAATTCCTTTGGAGCCTCATTGTAAAATCATCTTCTTGTGAATGCGAGTAGCGGACACATCTCTTCTCAGAGATAATCTACCACCATTCTAGTGAGTCTTTCACTCTGTATTTTTACAGTCTTTATACATTTTTGCTCATTAAAAGAAAATTGTGTATTACTATATCTCTCTGTTTATGGTTGCATCTCTGATACATTTATGTTATATTATTGGATATATGAGATATCTCTGTACATTGCTTTATTATATCTCCGCTCTCATTTCGTGTCGAAAATAATCCCAATCAGTGGTATCAGAGCAGGTTGCTCTTGATCGTTTTTCAGTGCATGTCTTCGATGAGGTCTGAGTATAGAAAGTTGGGTATCGAGCTTATCTCTCTTGAAGATAATCACTCTCGCATGTCCAAAAGACCCTTCATGGAAAAAGAAAATAAAAATGATAGAGCAGACAATTCTATTAATATGTTGCTTCAACAAGCTCTCACGCGACAGAGGGATGAAATGATGGAGAATTTTTCCCACATCCTTCAACTCTTGCCGATAAAAATAGGCGCGTCTTCACCAAGCCACCACTTTGGAAGTACCTCTCCTTTCAAGGTACAATTCAATTTTGATATTCCTATATTTGAAGGACAGATAGATGTGGATGCCTTAGAAAAATGGTTAAATCTGCTAGAAGATTATTTCTTTGTGGGCACCAAAATGCTTTCACAGGGATCAGAAGGTCAAGAAAATTGGAGATTACTTCATTTATGGATAAGATGATGCCTCCATACTTGAGAATTGGTAGCTATAGAGCCCCAATCATGAGTCCCTAATAGATTTTATTAAAAGTATGTTGGCTTCTCACGCTTGTCTAATCCATTCTTTCAAGTTCGTTACATGGCAACGTTCACCTGTCATCATACGGTTGCGAAGTACCGAACGAGTGAAACAAAGTGATTCTGACCAGCCGTCTCCCATCTCACGAGGGGTTGATTTGAAATATTGAAACACGTGACATCAGGATTTTGGTGAAAGTGGTTTCAACAACCTGCCTTTCACTCTGATGTATCTATGGAGGCGCCACGCGTCCATTTTAAAAACCACAATAGTTTTCCTTGGTCCGCCTTTATATGGTTAAGTCCCGTGCAAGTTCACCACCCGATAGGGGTTCCAACCATTGTTCTGGGTCATTTTTTGATCGACGACCTGTCAAGTTATAGCCTGTCAAGTTATACCTCTTTCACCTCCGCTATATTTTTCCATTCCTCGCTAGATAGGTCCCGATCCTCCAAATTATCCATCTTTCCACGATGATGTAGTTCTCGCTATACTCTCAAGACTCGGGTCTTGTCTAAAAATTGTTATGGATATAACATAGGCTCCAACTGGGGATGCTATCCTCCCTGTGAGGTAGAAAAGAACTTGTAGGCCCGGTGCTTGATCCATTGGGTTGCTCCCAGAACAGTTGTGCGTACCCTGCTCCCACTATGTCACTAATGTCTACTGAAAACCAAGCTCTACGCACTGCTTCTGACTAGATGCTGGGTCATGAGTACATTATTGAAAACTAATTGTATGTAGTATTAAAAAACTCAAACTGAAAAATGCTTGACCAACAAGCTTATTTTCACACTCCTAGCTACCCTAAAAACTTTGAAATACATACTCAATCAAGTGATGCTAAAGTGCCAGTGCAACCAATAAAGCAATGGGCTTCTCGATTTTTCTCTGATCACATCTTTCTTAAGAAGGAAGACAAATGTAAAATATGGCATCTGAAAACCCAATTTGCATCCAAAACTTGAGCTTATGAATGAAACAAACTCCTCCTTTACTAAATACTGTAATAGGATGGCCATAGGATCTTGAAAACCATCAAAAGTCATTTCTTCTTGATGAGAAAAAATAGAGAGAAAAACTTATTTCATAAGTGTTTGTTGCTCTTGCTTTATTCCTTCAGTTTTGAGAACCTTTTCAAACGAAACGGCGACAATAGGTTTTTATACCCCTCTATGCATCTTGACAAAAACATTCATATATTCTTGAACATCTTCAAATGTGACAACCATATTACGTGCATCTTCTTGTTCGTCAAACAATTCTGCTTTGGCTTTATTAAACTTCTGGAAATTTGCTTGCAGACTGTCATTTTGACTTTCAAATGAATGAATGGAAATAAGTTCTTTCTCATAATCTCCTTGCAAATGTGAAAAGCTAACAGTATGCACTATCTCACAGTCTAGAGCTATACTTTTAAAACCCCGGTCTGTGTCTATGCTGTTCAAAAATTGAACCACCACATCATTCTCAGGGGAAGAAAGACAACTTTGAAACACTTCGTCATGTTGAATACCCATATTAGTTTCAGGTGAAAGGAAATGGCCTCGAACAACAACCTCAAGAGCAACTTCTTCCTCTTTTTTAGATTGATAATTGAACATAGACTGCAAACCTGAGCTGACATGATCTTCTATGTGATCGTTCATATGATTATCATCCTTTTCAAGTCTACTTCTTTCTTTGTATCTATCTTTATGTCTGGATGTTTCTTGATTTGAGACCTTACAAAAATTTTTCTTCAACGATTTGAAAGAGACAAAACATAGTGGTAAGGTTGTCTCATCTGTTTTGATATCTCCCTCGTCTTGACCTTGGGCATATTTCTGAACTTGCTCATTTTCAATTTTGACTTCGACAAATGGATGTACTTCATAAATGATAGAATCTTTTATATAGCAATAAATAGGGTTACCGAACACATGTGAAGAGTGTTTCAAGACCTTACCAATATGGTCCATTGGTTTATCGAGGTCTTGCATTAGCATGAATTTGTTTGTCTCAATGATGATCCAAGGATTCTCCTTCAACAACTTGAATGAAGAAAAACATAAGGGCAGAGATTCCTTTTCAGCTGATCCGATACTTTTTTCAGGTTGATTTACATCACTATAAAAAGTGACATCTTTGATTTCGTGATCATCTTCATATTGGTCATATACAGGTAGATTATCTAACAAGAAAAGATTAGGAATATCAACTTGTTCTTTGACAAGTTGATTTGTACATTCATCTTCTTGTTTGTCCATAAATGAATACATAAAATAATCAAACTCCTGCTTACTTTGGGATGGATTAGATATTGAACTAATACCTCTTCTTCCAACAAGTGGGATGCGATTATTTACAATATTAATGGTATTGGGAAATTCAATAGAGCCTATGGTACTTTCAATTTTATGCTCAAGGTTCTAGTCAACTATCTCTTGTTTATATTCATCTTCCAAATCTTTATATTGAGTCTGTTCATATGCTTGAATATGGTGTTGAGCGTCTTGAGCATCATCAAACATTTGTTTCAATGACTTAGGTTTTCTTTCCATTAGAAGGAAAGATATATTTGGATGAAGGGTAGTTGTGTAGTGGAGCATGGCAACAACCTCAGAGGGTTGAATTTCTTCGGACAAATTATAGTAGATGATGGAAAACCTCTTACTGAACACATAAATAGTTTCATTTCCCTGTCTTTCTAAGGCCTAGAACTCAACAAGTTGTAAATCTAAAGATTTCTTCTTGCCCCAGATCCCCAAAAAGACCTTCAATTCCTCCCATGAGCTGATGGTTTCTAGGTGCAAATGTTTAAACCAGTCTTTGGTGTCTCCTTTCAAGGATTGGGAGAAGGATCTCATGAACACATCATCATGATCAATCTCAAATAAGTCTATAAAATACTCAAACCCTTGAATGTGATTTTCAGCTGAGATGATATCAGACTCTCCATCAAACATAGGTAGATACTCATAGTAATTTGGAGGGAAATCATGAAGGGTTTTGGGTAGATTTAAAGACATGTATCTATGTTGGGCTTTGAGGGATGTTGGACCAAGAACTAGGTCAGAAACAACAACCTGGGCTTCATGGGGTTCATCAACTTGGTCATGGTTATTATGTGGCTCAGGTGGAAATTTTTCATCAATTCCAGTGACAAGGTGAGGGTACGCATGTGCAACATTAAGAGGAGGAAATATAATTGCAAGTATTTCATGATCATTATTAAAATACAAGAAAATTTGTTTGGCATGTTCAAGGAAGGAATAGAGGCAACTTAAAATGAATAGTGAAATGCTTTGGAAGAGATCCATTTTGAGTACCTGTTTTCCTTCGTGATGACTTTCCTTGTTAATGTTTATGCCATAATTATAGTTGTTTGCATTTCAATAGATAAGAGCACAATAAGAACAAGATCACTAAAAAATACACATTCACAAGAGACACAACATTTATCCTGGGAAACCCTCTAGGGGAAGAAAACCCAACAAAAACTTCCTTATCATAAATAGCTTATACAATGTTCAAGAGATAACTCAAACCAATACAGAAAGTCCTCCCCAAGAGATGCACCACTCTTCTTCTCCTCTCTCCAACAGGTAATTGCAACTTGCCTCATAAGAGAATGAGCAAGTGAGTTGTGTGTTTGAAGTGAGGCACTAGCCTCTTATTTATACAAGACTAGCACGTGTGAAAGGTCACAACTGGTAGGGCCGACCTCTCACTCTGGGTGGGTAAACCCACCTTTAATTAATTCTGGGTCTTCCATAATAATTGTTGGGGCCAACTTCTTATTCTGCACTTTGTAATTGTCCAATGACCAATCCACAAAAGGGGATTTGGTCCTTATACAATTATTGACATGATTAATCCTCAATGGGGATTAATCCAATAACAATAATAATAATGACATGATTAATCCACAATGGGGATTTAATCCAAAAAAATAATAATAATAAGAATGCTCTTCGTAGTTACATTATTTCAACACTCCCCCTTAACAAGAAGGGTATTCTTCATCAGCATCAGTGAGAGAGGTCTGCATCATTAGTGGCATCTGGAGGAAAGTATCGTCAATATCATATTGAACCATTTTCTAGCACATTTACGAGTCATCAAAATTTTTCTTCATCAGCAACATCATCATTCTCGAAAGAATGCTATCATCATCTGCATCAAATATGTATCAGTAAAAATGATACCTCATCACAGCACTAGGCTGGAACATCACAATACTACACTAGCTCAATGTCACAGCGGTTAAGCTGGTAGCTCAGTGTCAGTCACATCTTGCTTTATGTCTAACAACTAGGTCAGAAGAAAGTAATATCATCATCTCTCTTTACATCTAACAACTAGGTCAGAAGCGAGGAATCACAACGTCATGCTTTACGTCTAACAACTAGGTCAGAAACATGACTCATCTTGCTTTACGTCTAACAACGAGGTCAGAAGCAAGGAACACATCAACATCTCGCTTTACGTCTAACAACGAGGTCAGAAGCGAGGAATCACAACATCATGATTTACGTCTAACAACTAGGTCAGAAGCATGACTCATCTTGCTTTACGTCTAACAACTAGGTCAGAAGCAAGGAATCAGTGGCATTATGCTTTACATCTAACAACTAGGTCAGAAGCATGACTCATCTTTCTTTATGTCTAACAATGAGGTTAGAAGCAAGGATCACACAACGTCATTCTTTATGTCTAACAACGAGGTTAGAAGCATGACTTATCTTGCTTTACGTCTAACAGTGAGGTCAAAAGCAAGGATCACACGGCGTCATGCTTTACGTCTAACAACGAGGTCAGAAGCATGACTCATATTGCTTTATGTCTAACAGCGAGGTTAGAAGAAAGGAATACATCTACTCCCACTTTCAGGGAGGGTCCTTTCGGTCAATACCAAGCTTATCTCGAAAGTGTTCAAACTTTACACGAGATAGAGGCTTGGTCAACACGTCAACAACCTATTCATCCATGCTAATGTACTGGAGCTTCAAGGCTCCTCTCTGTACCATGTCGCGGATGAAATGATAACAGATCTCTATGTGCTTCGACTTGTCGTGGAACACAGGATTCTATGTCATTTTAATACAGCTTTGATTGTCACATAGAATCGCAGTTGCTCTCATCTCCAAATCAAATAGGCATGTCAGCAACTTTCGAAGCCATATAGCTTCGCAGCTAGCAGAACATGCGGCAATGTATTCTGCTTCCACTATGCTGAGAGCAATACTGGATTGCTTCCTACTCTGCCATGAGATCATAGCTGATCCCAAACTGAAACAACATCTAGAAGTGCTTTTTCTATCAAAAACGCTTCCTGCCCAATCTGCATCAGTATATCCATTCAGTGTGAAGTCATGATCTCCATCATCACTGAGACCATAATCCACTATACCTTTAAGGTACCTCATCACATGTTTTGCAGCCACTAGGTGAACATGTCTAGGCTCTACCAGGAACTGACTCAAGGTGTTCACTGCAAAACAAATGTCTGGTCTGGTGTTCGTCAGGTACATTAGTGATCCAATAATCTGTCTATACAGAGTGGCATCTATCAAATTTGACAAAGTATCGACCAACAGCTTCAACTTTTCTTCCATGGGAGTATTCATGGACTTGCATTCTAGCATGTCGAATCTCTTTAAGATTTCAACCGTGTACTTCCCCTGGTTAAGAAAGATTCTTTCCGGGCTCTGCCATACCTCAAGACCTAAGAAGTAATGCATTAGGCCAAGGTCTTTCATTTCAAATTCTGCGGCAAGTCTCTGTTTACATTCAGCGATGAGATTTTCTTCTCCAGTTAAGAATAATTCATCCACATACAATACTAGTATTACTGGTTCATTATCCATGATCTTGAAGTAGATATTTGAATCTGCTTTACTCTTGGTAAAGCCCAAGTTCATCAAGAAATTGTCTATACGGCCATACCAAGCTCTGGGAGCTTGCTTCAATTTGTATAAGGCTTTCTTCAATCGACAGACATGAGATTTCCTGTCTTCAACCTCAAATCCTTGGGGTTGCTCTATATACATTTCCTCTTCGATAACACCATTCAGGGAAGCTGTCTTCACATCCATCTGGTGCAGCTTCCATTTCATCTTGGCAGCAAGAGCTATAATGGTTCTGATCGAAGTGTATCTGGCCACAGGAGTGAATGTCTCTTCATAGTCGATTCCTTCCTTCTGGGAAAAGCCACGAGCG
>ML798294.1:265004-285458 GCA_009831015.1 Picea engelmannii | reverse complement strand
CAACTTCTTATTCTGCACTTTGTAATTGTCCGATGACCAATCCGCAAAAGGGGATTTGGTCCTTATACAATTACCGACATGATTAATCCTCAATGGGGATTAATCCAATAACAATAATAATAATAATGACATGATTAATCCACCATGGGGATTTAATCCAATAAAAAATAATAATAAGAATTCTCTTCGCAGTTACATTATTTCAACATTCCTCACCTGAGTCAAGGGGTCTCATTTTTTAGTGAAGTATGTGAATTGTGCGTGAAGTATTGAGAGTGGAGTCGCCATAAATGTTTGGAAACTCGATTCTTCAATGAGAGTGGAGTCGCCTTCATATATATTTTTGATGTGTGGAGTCGCCAGAGCAGGAATACAGCCAATATTTGCCTAAGTGTCTGCTGCTCTCAGACCTTAGAACTCAATCATGTCGTTATTCCCAGGGAAAAATTTTCAATTTCGTCCCCAGCAACGACGCCAGAATGTTAGCACCCTGTAAATATGTTCATCTATCAAACAGAGGACAGGGGTAACTTTTTCAACTTGCTTCAGAGCTGAGGCACTAGCCTGCTCAACTTAGAGAGGGCTCTCTTGTGTCACTTGGTATTTCTTGGATAATCGTTGGCTATATTTGGTTTGTTTTAGGGTTTTGTTGTTGGGTAACTGGAGAAATAAAGATGACATTTGGGCTATGGAGTATAGAATGAACAATGCATGGTCGAAAAAATTGAACTATCAAGAGGAGAAGGCTAATTAAGGCGGTGAATATGATTTTAATATGAAATTTGCATGGTATTAGAGGAAAAAGAAACACACAACTGCATCGGAGCATTTTTTGAAATGAATTCAGAGTTGGTTTAAGAAGAAACAAACATAATCTAAATTGCTAAGCCGAGAGCATCTCAAAATCCGTTTTTGCATTTATATATTCATTCAAGTTCAAGAATTTACAAAGGCCTTCCTGCACAGAGGGTAGGTCCACCTCCCCCTCTCTCTTTTTCTTTCTCAAGATAATACATATATAGAGAAATTACCAGTGGAATTCAAAATGTTTAGACTTCCCCCTATTTCTAAAAATAGAGATAAGTTACAAAAAGGGAATAATTCATAATAACAGTTATCCTGTTTTAAATGGACCAATAAGAGAAAGTCTGTCATATCTGGGGCCCCTTTCCTCGACTGCCAATTGTCCAAAATTTGCTGGAATGTAGTTGATTTTTACCTGAGGACTTATTTCATCTCAACGATATCCTCCTTTAGAGTATCCAACTGGGCTGGTTGATTCTCTCCAACACTTTCAGTCATTTCAGCTATGATTTCTTTCTTTTGTCGCTTGCTCCGTTTCTTTTTAACAACTCGCTTATTGATGACTAGATATCTCATAATGGGATTTAGCCTGACTTCTAATTTTGAGTCTGTAGCAGGTTCTGTGTGGAATTTATTCGTTAATATAAGCACAATTACCCTTTCCTTCTTACTTGTAGGCAAATCTTCCATGTTGCTTGAATGACCAGTTTTACTGGATACGACTTTGTCCATGTATCTCAGTTTCGTGGACACCAAAATACTTTCATAGGGATCAGAAGGTCGAGCAAATTAGAGATTACTTCATTTATGGATAAGATGATGCCTCCATACCTGATAATTAGTAATTATAGAGCCTCAATCATGAGTCCCTAGCAGATTTGCTTAAAAGTACATTGGCTTGTCATGCTTGGCTAATCCATTTCAAATGATTAGCTTTCAAGTCCGTTACATGGCGACGTTCACCTGTCATCATACTGTTGTGAAGTACCAAATGATTGAAACAAAGTGATTCTGACTAGTCGTCGCCCATCTCACGAGTGGTTGATTTGACATATTGAAACACGTGATATCAAGATTTTGGTGAAAGTGGTTTTGGCAACCCGCCTTTCGCTCCGATGTATCTCTGGAGGTGCCACACATCCATTTTAAAAACCACAATAGTTTTCCCTGGTTCGCCTTTATATGGTTAAGTCTCGTGCAAGTTCACCGCCTGACAGGGGTTCCAGCCATTGATATGGGTCGTTTTGTGATCGACGGCCCGCCGATTTATACCTCTTTCGCCTCTGCTATATTTGTCCATTCACCGCCAGATAGATCCCAATCCTCCAAACTGTCCAGCTTTCCGCGATGATGTAGTTCTCGCTATACTCTCAAGACTTGGGTCTTGTCTAAAATTTGTTATGGAGATAACACATTGCTTTATTATATCTTCTCTCTCATTTCATGCTGAAAATAATCCCGATTAGTTGTATCAGAGCAGACTGCTCTTGATCGTTTTTCAGTGCATGCCCCCGACGAGGTCCGAGTATAGCAAGTTGGGTCTTGAGCTTGTCTCTCTTGAATACAATCGCTCTCGCACGTCCAAAAAAACCTCCATGGTGGAAGAAAATAAAAACAACATAGCAGACGATTCTATTAATCTATTGCTTGAGCAATCTCTCATGTGACATGGGGATGAAATGATGGAGAATTTTTCCCACATCCTTCAATGCCTATCGATAACAACAGGTATGTATTCATCAAGTGGCCACTTTGGAAGTACCTCTCCTTTCAAGGTACAAGTTAATTTTGATATTCCCATATTTGAAGGATAGATAGATGCAAATGCCTTAGAAAAATGGTTAAATCTGCTAGAAGGTTATTTCTCTGTTCATAATTTTTCTGACAGGGAAAATATCACCTTCTCTCTCCTTAAGGCTCTCCCCCATGTCAAACATTGGTGGGAAACTTACTAGGAGAAAGTTTCCATAGAGGATTCTCGAATATATGGGGTCAAGCCCACTTAGTATTCTTTTGTGGATGTGGTAAATGAACAGTATTACCATGTTGGCAACTATGAGGACCAGTACATGAGATGGACCACAATGCGGAAAGGGAGGGGCCAAGAATTTTCGGAGTTCACCAATACCTTCCATACCTTGCGCACCAAGCTGGGTATCAAAGACTCTGAGAGACATTTGGTTCTGAAATATTGTGGGGCTCTACACAAATACATCCAAACTGAAATGGATTTTTTGGACATCTCATCACTCGATGCTTCTTATCGATATGTTGTTAAAATCGAGCAGAAATTTAAGCACAAAAAGAAATGGGAGTTTGAGTCTGCAAATATGAAACAAAAAAAGTATGATAAAGACGTCCCTAACCAACAGTCTCCTGAAAACCAGTCCAATCCATGGGAAAATAAGGGTCATGGGAAGACGAAGAAGGACACCGAAAAATACCATGATTTCCACAAAATCCCCTCGCACAACATCGATGAATGTCTCTCAGAAAAATCATTGGTGGTCATGATCAAAGACAACGAGTTGAACCCTGATTCATAATTTAACTATGCAAATACTGGTAAAAGACAAATCATTGACGTAGACCCCACTGTTATTTTCGTGACCAAAAGAATTCAACCAGAAGAACACATAAATCCTGAAGAGGGGGAGCACCTTTTTCATTCAAAGATCTGGGTGAAAGGGACCCCGCTACAATATTTTGTTGACAGCAGAAGCCAAAAGAACCTCATCTCAGCAGAGGTCGTCAAACAGTTGGGATTGTCAATAACACCACACCCGCAACCATTCAACATCGGGTGCCTTCGCCAGGGATGAGATCTCCGTGTCAGTCAGTAGAGTCGATTTTCATACAGACTCCAACGCTTCAAGGACAATTTATTATGTGATGTTTCCCCACTGGATGTTTGTGATGTTCTCTTAGGCCAACCATATATGTGGAAGCGCCATGTTGTTTATGAGTCTCAACCCCACAATGTCATTATTTATCTAGGGGGTCATCTCTACAGAATACCAGAGGTAGTTTCGACTACTGTTCCACCTAAACAATGCTACAAGGTAGTATCTCATACTACAAAATTCAACTTCTTCATAATCTGTTCAAAAGGTGAACAGAAGGATATTGCAACCACTATAGCCTCGACCCAAGCACCTTCTATCCAAAAGAAGCAGGTCGACAAGATTGCAACGAAGTGTTAATATTCCTTCTACATATAGGAATCTCATGTATCTAGATTGGTTAAAAAGGGCCAACCCTTCTAGCCACAGGTTCATGACAACCTTCGAAAAGCTAAGCGACGCAATTTCTCTAACAAGGCAAACAACTCATCAAGATGCAGATTCAACAAGCGCTTTTCCCTCTCCCTTGGGAACTCAATGCAATGGAGACCATTGCTTCCTAAGGAGGGAGGATTGATCTAGGTGGATATCGGTAGCCACCCACCTTTTCAAACTGGCTCAAAATAGTTTTCTGGAAATTTTGGTAATTTACTATTTTTAGTAGTTTTTAACTTCCAGGGCCATTTTGAGGGCCTAAATGAAGGTTTTTTGGGATCAAGTTTCTCAATGATAGCTGAAATATCATATTGAGACCCCTAAATGAATCTCCTCGACGATACCTTTCCAACGAGCTATCATGCACCCCAAATAAAGATCGTATGTCAAAGTTATGCCCTGGGGAAGTTGATACACCAAGCTACCCAAAACGGGGTCCACAAAACGGTTGGATTTTCATCTTCTAGGGTTAAAGTTTTGGATTTTATTTATGTTAAAAAGGACTTTGTAGCCTCATTGTAAAATCATCTTCTTGCGAATGCGAGTAGCAGACACATCTCTTCTCAAAGATAAGCTGCCACCATTCTAGCGAGTCTTTCACTCTGTATTTTTACAGTCTTTGTACATTTGCGCTCATTAATAGAAAATTGTGTATCACTGTATCTCTGTGTTTATGGTTGCATCTCTCATACATTTATCTTATATTATTGGATATCCAAGATATCTCTAGACATTTCTTTATTATATCTCCTCTCTCATTTCGTGTCGAAAAGAATCTCGATCAATGGTATCACAACAGGCTGCTCTTGATCATTTTTCAGTGCATGTCCCCGACTAGGTTTGAGTATAGCAAGTTGGGTATTGAACTTGTCTCTATTGAATACAATCTCTCTTACACATCTAGAAAACTGTTCATGGTGGAAGAAAATAAAAATGATAGAGTAGACGATTCTATTAATCTGTTGCTTGAGCAAGCTCTCACTCGACAGAGGGACGAAATGATGGAGAATTTTTCCCACATCCTTCAACATATACCGATAACAACAGGCGCATCTTCATCAAATGATCACTTTGGAAGTACCTCTCCTTTCAAGGTACAATTTAATTTTGATATTCCCATATTTGAAGTACAGATAGATGCGGATGCCTTAGAAAAATGGTTAAATCTGCGAGAAGGTTATTTCTCTGTTCATAATTTTTCCGATAGGGAAACGATCACCTTCACACTCCTTAAGGATCTCCTCCATGTCAAACATTGGTGTGAAACTTGCTCTGAGAAATTTTGCATAGAGGAGTTTGGAATATATGGGGTCAATCCCACTTGGGATTTTTTTGTGGATGTGGTAAATGAACAGTATTACCCTGTTGGAAACTATGAGGACTAGTACATGAGATGGACTACAATGCGGTAAGAGAGGGGCCAAGAAGTTTCGTAGTTCACCAATACCTTCCAAGGCACAGGAAAAGAAGGGTCACAAGAAGACAAAGAAGGACACCGAAAAATTGTGTGATTTCCAAAAAATCCCTTGACACAACACCGATGAATGTCGCTCAAAACAGTCATTGGTGTCTGAGATCAAAGACAAGGAGCCGGACCCTGATTTAGAATCTGATTCTGCAAATATTGGTAAAATATAGATCATTGACACAGACCCCACTATTATTGTCATGATCTCAATGATTCAACCAAAAGAACACACAAATCCTGAAGAGGGGGAGCATCTTTTTCATTCACATATGTGGGTGAAAGGGACCCCACTGCAATTTATTGTTGACAACGAAAGCCAGAAGAACCTTATCTCAATAGAGGTCATCAAATAGTTGGGATTGTCGACAACACCACACCCGCAACCATACAACATCTGGTGGATCCACTAGGAATGAGATCTTCATGTCAGCCAACAACGCCGATTGTCATACGGAATCAAGCCCTTCAAGGATGAGGTATTATGTGATGTTTCCCCACTGGTTGTCTGTGATGTTCTCTTGGACCAACCATATATGTGGAAGTGCCATGTTGTTTATGAGTCTCGACCCCGCAATGTCATTGTTTCTCTGGGGGATCATCTTTACAGAATACCATAGGTAGTCCTGACTAATGTTCCACCTAAACAGTGCCGCAAGGTAGTATATCATACTACAAATTCAAAATTTTCACAATATGTTCAAAAGGTGAACAAAAGGATACCGGAACCACTACAGCCTCAGCCCAAGCACCTTATATCCAACATAAGTAGGTCGACAAGATCGGAACAAAGTGTAAATATTCCTTTTTCACATAGGAATCTCATGTAGCAATATTGGTTAAAAAGTTCCAACCCTTCTAGCCACATGTTCGTGACAACCTTCAGCAAGCTAAGTAGCACAACTTCTTCAACAAGGCAAGCATCTCATCAAGATGAAGATTCAACAAACGCTTTTCCTTCTCCCCAGGGCACTCAATGCAATGGAGACCATTTCTTCCTAAGGAGGGATGATTTATCCAGGTGCATATCGGTGGCCACCCACCTTTTCCAACTAGCTCAAAACAGTTTTCTGACAATTTTGGTAATTTACTATTTTTAACAATTTTTAACTTCTGGGGCCATTTTGAGGGCCTAAATGAAGGTTTTTTGGGATCAAGCTTCTCAATGATAATTGAAGACTCTTATTGATCCCCCTAAATGAATCTCCTTGAATATACCTTTCCAACGAGCTATCGTTCACCCCAAACAAAGATCGTATTCCAAAGTTATGCCCCCGGGAAGTTGATACACCAAGCTACCCAAAACAGGTTTCACAAAACTGTAGGCTTTTCATCTTCCGGGGTTAGGGTTGTGGATTTTATTTATGATAAAAAGTCCTTTGGAGCCTCATTGAAAATTAATCTTCTTGCGAATGTGAGTAGCGGACACATCTCTTCTCAGAGATAAGCTGCCACCATTCTAGCGAGTCTTTCACTCTGTATTTTTACAGTCTTTGTACATTTTCGCCGATTAATAGAAAATTGTGTATTACTGTATCGTTGTGTTTATGGTTGCATCTCTGATACATTTATGTTATATTATTGGATATCCAAGATATCTTTGTACATTTATTTATTATATCTCCACTCTCATTTTATGTCGAAAATAATCCTAATCAGTGGTATCAGAGAAGGTTGCTCTTGATCGTATTTTAGTGCATGTCCCTGACGAAGTCCGAGTATAGCAAGTTGGGTCTCGAGCTCGTCTCTGTTGAAGACTATTTTTCTCGCACGTTCAGAAAACCCTCCATGGCGGAAGAAAATAAAAACGATAGAGCAGACGATTATGTTAATCTGTTGCTTGAGCAAGCTCTCACGCGACAGAGGGACGAAATGATGGAGAGTTTTGTCCACATCCTTCAATGCCTGTCGATAACAACATGCACGTCTTCATCAAGCGGCTACTTTGGAAATACCTCTCCTTTCAAGGTACAAGTTAATTTTGATATTCCCATATTTGAAGGACAAATAGATGTAGATGCCTTAGAAAAATGGTTAAATCTGTTAGAAAGTTATTTCTTTGTTCATAATTTTTCCGACAAGGAAAATATCACCTTATCACTTCTTAAGGATCTCCCCCATGTCAAACATTAGTGGGAAAATTACTCGGATCAAAGTTCCACAGAGGAGTATGGAATATATGGGGCCGAGCCCACTTGGTATTTTTTTGTGGATGCGGTAAAGGAACAATATTACCCTGTTGGCAACTATGAGGACCAATACATGAGATGGAACACATTGCGAAAAGAGAGGGGCCAAGCAATTCCGCATTTCACCAATACCTTCCATACCTTGCACACCAAGATGGGTATCAAAGACTCTGAATGACATTTGGTTCTGAAATACCGTGGAGATCTACACAGATACATCCAAACTGTAATGGATTTGCTGGACATCTTATCACTCGTTGTTTCTTATCGATATGCTGTTAAAATCGAGAAGAAATTTAAGCACCAGAACAAACTGAAGTTTGGGTTTGCAAATCTACAATAACCAAAGTATGATAAAGATGACCCTAACAAACAGTCTCCTGAAAACCAATCCAAGCCAAAGGAAAAGAAGGGTCATGAGAAGACAAAGAAGGACACCGAAAAAATGTGTGATTTCCACAAAAGCCCCTGGAACAACAATGATGAATGTCTCTCACAAAAATCATTGGTGGCTGAGATCAAAGACAAGGAGTTGAACCTTGATTCATAATCTGATTTTGCAAATACTGGTAAAAGACAGATCATCGAAGCAGACCCCACTGCTATTGTCGCGACCACAACAATTCAAACAGAAGAACACACATATCTTGAAGAGGGGGAACACGTTTTTCATTCAAAAATGTGGGTGAAAGGGACCCCGCTGCAATGTTTTGTTGACAACTGAAGCCAAAAGAACCTCATCTTAGCAAAGGTCGTCAAACAATTGGGATTGTTGAAAACACCACACCCGCAACCATACAACATCGGGTGGCTCTGCTAGGGATGCGATCTTCATGTCAACCAGCAGTGTCGATTGTCATACAAAATCCAACCCTTCAAGGATGAGGTAGTATGTGATGTTTCCCATTGGATGTCTGTGATGTTCTCTTGGGCCAACCATATATGTGGAAGCACCATGTTGTTTATGAGTCTCGACCCCACAGTGTCATTATTTCTCTGGGGGGTCATCTCTACAAAATACCAGAGGTATTTCCGACTACTCTTCCACCTAAATAGTGCTGTAAGGTAGTATCTCATACTACAAAATTTAGCTTCTTCACAATCTGTTTAAAAGGTGAACAGAAGGATATAACAACCACTACAGCCTCGGCCCAAGCACCTTCTATCCAACAAAAGCAGGTCGACAAGATTGCAACAAAGTGTAAAGATTCTTTCTACACATAGGAATCTCATGTAGATAGAATGGTTAAAAAGGTCCAACCCTTCCAGACACAGGTTTGTGACAACCTTCAACAAGCTAAGCAACGCAACTGCGCCAAGAAGGCAAGCAACTCATTAAGATGCAGATTCAACAAATGCTTTTCCCTCTCCCCTGGGCACTCAATGCAATGGAGATCAATGCTTCCTAGGGAGGGCGGATTGATCCAGGTGGATATTGGTGTCCAACCACCTTTTCCAACTGGCTCAAAAAAAATTTCTGGCAATTTTGGTAATTTCTTATTTTTAGCAGTTTTTAATTTTTGGGGCCATTTTGAGGGCTTAAATGAAGGTTTTTGGGATCTTTATTCTCAATTATAGTCAAAGGTTTTGATTGAGCGCCCTAAATGAATTGATTCAACGATACCTTTCCAATGAACTATCTTACACCCCAAACGAAGATCGTATGCCAAAGTTATGCCCCCAGGAAGTTGATACACCAAGCTACCCAAAACGAGGTCCATAAAATTCTTGGATTTTCATCTTCCGTGGTTAGGGTTTTGGATTTATTTATGATAAAAAGGCCTTTGGAGCCTCATTGTAAAATAATCTTCTTGTGAATGTGAGTAGCGGGCACATCTCTTCTCAGAGATAAGTTGCCACCATTCTAGCAAGTCTTTCACTCTTTATTTTTACAGTCTTTGTACATTTTCTCTCATTAATAGAAATTTGTGTATTACTGTATCTCTATATTTATGGTTGCATCTCTGATACATATATGTTATATTATTGTATATCCGAGATATCTCTGTACATTTCTTTATTATATCTTCGTTGTCATTTCGTGCCGAAAATAATCTCGATCAGTGGTATCATAGCAGGCTGCTCTAGATTGTTTTTTAGTGCATGTCCCCAAAGAGGTCTGAGTATAGCAAGTTGGGTCTCAAGCTTGTCTCTCTTGAATAAAATCACTCTCGCACATCCAAAAAACCCTCCATGGCAGAAGAAAATAAAAACGACAAAGAAACTGATTCTATTAATCCGTTGTTTGAGCAATCTCTCACGCGACAGAGGGACAAAATGATGGAGAATTTTGTCTACATCCTTCAACACCTCTCGATAAAAATAGGCGTGTCTTCATCAAGAGGCCACTTTGGAAGTACCTTTCCTTTCAAGGTACAAGTTAAATTTGATATTCCCATATTTGAAGGACAGATAGATGCGGATGCCTTAGAAAAATGGTTAAATCTGCAAGAAGGTTATTTATCTGTTCATAATTTTTTTGATAGGGAAAATATCACCTTTGCACTCCTTAAGGATCTTCCCCATGTCAAACATTGGTGGGAAACTTACTGGGAGAGAATTTCCACAGAGGATTCTGGAATATATGGGGCCAAACCCACTTGAGAGTTTTTTGTGGATGCGGTAAAGGAACAATATTACCCTGTTGGCAACTATGAGGAACAATACATGAGATGGACCACACTCTGGAAAGAGAGGGGCAAAGCAGTTCCAGAGTTCTCCAATACCTTACATAACTTGCACACCAAGCTAGGTATCAAAGACTCTGAACGAAATTTGGTTCTGAAATACCATGGGGTTCTACACAGATACATCCAAACTAAAATAGATTTTCTGCACATTTCATCACTCGGTGTTGCTTATCTATATGTTGTTAAAATCGAGCATAAATTTTAGCACCAGAAGAAATGGGAGTTTGGGTATGCAAATCTACAATAAAAAAAGTATGATAAAGATGACCCTAATGAACAGTCTTGTGAAAACTAGTCCAAGCCACAGGAAAAGAAGAGTCACGGGAAAACAAAGAAGGACAAAAGAAAATGGTTTGATTTCCACAAAATCCCTTGGAACAACACCGATGAATGTTTCTCAAAACAATAATTGGTGGTCGATATCAAAGAAAAGGAGTCGAACCCTGATTTAGAATCTGATTATGAAAATACTGGTAAAAGACAAATTATCGACGTAGACCCCACTGCTATTATCACAGCCGCAACAATTCAACTAGAAGAACACATAGATCTTGAAGAGGGGGAGCACCTTTTTCATTCACATATGTGGGTGAAAGGGACCCCGCTGCAATTTTTTGTTGACAACATAATCCATAAGAACCTCATCTCAATAGAGGTCGTCAAATAGTTGGGATTGTCAACAACACCACACCCGCAACCATACAACATTGGGTGGTTTCTCCAGGGACGGGATCTTCGTGTCAGCCAACAGTGTTGATTGTCATACAGAATTCATCCCTTCAAGGATGAGGTATTATGTGATGTTTCCCCACTAGATGTCTATGATTTTCTCTTGGGCCAATCATATATGTGGAAGCACCATGTTGTTTATGAGTCTCGACCTCGCAGTGTCATTATTTCTCTGGGGGGTCATCTCTACAGAATACCATAGGTAGTTCCGACTACTGTTCCACCTAAACAATTCGACAAGGTAGTATCTCATACTACAAAATTCATCTTCTTCAAAATCTGTTCAAAAGGTGAACATAAGGATACTACAACCACCACAGCCTCGACCCAAGCACCTTCTATCCAACAGAAGAAGGTCAACAAGATTGCAGCAAAGTGTAAAGAATCCTTCTACACATAGGAATATCATGTAGACAAACTAGTTAAAAAGGTCCAACCCTTCCAGCCACATGTTTGTGACAACCTTCAACAAGATAAACAACACAACTTCTCCAACAAGGCAAGCAACTCATCAAGATGCAGATTCAACAAACACTTTTCCCTCTCCCCTGGGCACTCAACGCAATGGAGACCATTTCTTCCTAAGGAGGGAGGATTGATCGAGGTGGATATCAGTGGACACACACCTTTTCCAATTGACTCAAAACAGTTTTCTGACAATTTTGGTAATTTACTATTTTTAGCAGTTTTTAACTTCTGGGGCCATTTTGAGGGCCTAAATGAAGGTTTTTTGGGATCGAGCTTCTCAACGATAGATGATGGCTCTGATTGATCTCCCTGAATGAATCTCTCCAACAATACCTTTCCAATGAGCTATCGTATGCCTCAAACAAAGTTTTTATGCCAAAGTTATGCCCCTAAGAAGTTGATACACCAAGCTACCCAAAACGGGGTCCACAAAACTGTTGGTTTTTCATCTTCCGGGGTTAGGGTTTTGGATTTTATTTATAATAAAAATTCCTTTGGAGCCTTATTGTAAAATACAGAGACATCTCTTCTCAGAGATAAGCTACCATAATTCTAGCGAGTCTTTCACTCTTTATTTTTATAGTCTTTGTACATTTTCGCTCATTAATAGAAAATTGTGTATTACTGTATCTCTGTGTTTATGGTTGCATCTCTAATACATTTATGTTATATTATTGGATACCCGAGATATCTCTGTACATTTCTTTATTATATTTCCACTCTTATTTCATGTTGAAAATAATCTTGATCAGTGCATTTGACTGAGCAGAATGGATTATAATGAGGCTCTAGAGGCCCTTTTCATATTACTCATGAATGCCAAAACACTAGACATCCAAAACCTAACCCTAGAAGGTGAAACGCCAAAATTCATGTGGGCCCTATGGGTAAGTTGGTGTAATTTGGTACCTCAACTTCCCAGGTGTTGATGAATGCAGCTATGTGAGACATTCTTCAGCATACAAACCTATGAGGTGTGGATCATTGTAGCTATGTGAGTCTTTCTCTCAGCTTACAAACCTGAGAGAAAGACCCTAAGAAGGGTTCGTGGTTCCTGCCTGAGATAAAGATAGGAACGTAGAGATGACCTCCTCCATTTAGAGAGTTGAGAAAAACTCCAGATGATTGTCCAATGGGAAAGTGATCCATTGAGTTGGACGTGCCTGTGGTTGAGCATAAGGTAAATGTGTGAAATCCCAAAGTGTTGGGTGCACCGTCATGTGAACAGAAATGAAGATGATTTATTAGCCTCCTCTGAGGAGTAGAGTTGATGAGAAGACTCTAGATGATTCTCCTGTGTGAGGCAGTGGGAAAGAATATCTGTAGAGTGGACGTGCCTATCCGTGTAATGTAGTGAACCATAGATATTACATCCCTATGGATATGCTCCTAGTGGATGAGAACTAGTGGGTGTATCATATCCTTTGTTATATATTATTCAAGAGTCAAACCTACATGTATCCCTAATTGTTATATAAAGGGTACAGGTCGGCCCCACCTTAATGTGATTAATAATAAATGTAAAAGATAATTAATTTGTATAGTATTAATTATAATAATAATAATTATTATTATTATTATTATATGACTTAGAGAGGTCGGCCTTGTTCCAATAAATACTCTAGTTGATAGGACAAGTCTAATATAAGTAAAGGGAAATTCCCCATTGTGGAATCATATCTTCCATGTGAGTTTGGAAGTTTCAACAAGTACATTTACTTGGGATAAGTGCACACCTCTCTTGGGCACTAGTCCTCTAGGGTTTGAGAACCCTCTTGTGTGCTAGGTCTTTCTTGGTGGTGAATGTATTTCTCTTGAAGAATATAGCAAAGGATTTGGCTGGGTTTTCTTCCCTTGTTGAGAAGGGTTTCCCAGGATACTTATTGTATTATTGTGCATAGTATTTCTTCTTGTGATCTTGGTTGTTGCAACATTCTTGTTTATGGTTAAGACAAATGCAAACTGAAATGAACTACATGCTTAACCTATATTATTGAAAAATCAATATGGTATTAGAGCATAGGTCTTGAAAGAACCCATTGCACAAGCATCTACCAAGTCTCATCTTTTACCAGTCATCCCTCCTCTTCTGCAGAACCGTATGACCCTCCTAAGGTTTCCAAAAAATCTGAACGACCCTCTTCTTTTGGGTATTTCAACCCATTAAAACTTGAACGTTGAGGCATTATTTGGCCTAGGAAAGTATGAACTTCTCCAACGTACCTCCAAAGACTCTCCAAATGAAATTCTGAGTGTTTTGAAATTTTGGCCCTAGGGTTTCACTATTTTCTACAGAAATTTCAGAATTAGGGTTTCTGCAACTCTTTGAAGGAGCTCTTCAACTCACCAGTGTTATCCTATATTTAAAAGGTTTATTGTTGGTAGTCATAAGTCCAACTAAACCTAAAAGTGTTATCCTAACCTATCCATTAGGTTTACTAGCCAAGATGACAAGGGTTGTGAAGAATCTAAACTTATGATGAAAACAAAAACTATGATGAAAGATAAGCTTGATGTATCAAGAAAACTTCAAGTTCTTGGAAGACAAGAATTTAGAGGAAGACTCATTGTGGGTAATACAAAAGGATTTACCAGAGACAACTATTAATGAATGGAAGGAAAATGACGTCAGAACAAGGAAGCCAATCACCTACTCAAGCCCTTACATTGAAGGGCCAGCTTCAAAATAACAAAGATGACAGAAGGTGACACCATGAGTATCTTCTTCATAAAGATCTCAGAGGATAGAGATCAGCCAAGATCCATTGGAGAAATCATATCAATATCCTTAGGTATGCACTTGTATATATTATTTGTATCATTGTCATGAGGGAACTTGTAGGAGGAAGGAACCTTTGTTGAAGTCATGGATCTATAGGGATCTTAGTGCATTCAGAGGAACAACACACTTAAAGTGAAGACTCCAGGTTTGATTGTAACGCCCTGTTTCCCCCAGTTTGTAAAAATAAATGGACTGGACAAGAACTGTGGCAAGCTCAGAAATGTGAATATGTGATTTGAATGGACCGTGTGGAAAAGGTCGATGAATGTGAATAATATTATGAATTTATATTGCAGGATTGTTGAGAGGGGATATGCTGAAAAAGAGACCACGATGGCTGTAGAAAAGCGGTGGAAGGCACCTGGAAAGATGGCGTTAACTTCCACCAAAAAAAATACCGTATTTGGACTTCATTGGCTCGGAGAACCAAAAGTGGCTCGCTGGCCCCAAATTAAATGTCTCGCAGGCTGGTAGGAAGATGGCTCCTCAGGAATTAACAAGGGATGGGGAGGTGAACCGCCCATTCGTAGAGCCGTCAGGCTTGACCAGCGCGAGGGAAATCGCACCACATGCAACCTCGCAAGAGGATAAGGCATGGGGGAGAAGCGATTGGGGGAAGACGTGAGGGGAGAAAGAGAACTCTGGCGATATGCAAAGTGAGTGATAGCAGAGAGGAAGGAGAGTAACCTTCGCTCCTAGTCATTGGAAAACATAGATGCAGTCTCACAGCATCGACTCGGGGGTGGCTAGTGGTAAATCCGCTGGGAGTCGTTGAGCCTACGGTTGGGTGGAAACGAGCACCCCTCTCAGTAGTTGCATAACCCCTGGTGTTACATTCTGATAAGTGTTTTGCCTTTGGCATCTTGAAATATATGTATTCTGACATTTATGATCATAAGCTGTAAAATTGTGAACGATTTCATTATAAGTATGTCTGTATGGTGTCTTGATCAGTACTGGTAGTTGTATGTTTATAATGGAAAGATTACGTATGGCTTATGATATCATAAATCATTATTTATATGCATACTGATCTAATTCAGACTTCACGCCTGGTTCTCGGGAGAGAGATACCCTTATCTACCTCAGATAGTACCCTGGGTAAACCTCCCCATAGAGATACCCTTCTTGAAAAGCCCATCAAGAGCCTGGAAGGAGGACGTGAAGGCGCAAGGCCTTAAGAAATCCCTGATAAGTATTGAATCGACGGACGATATCCCGTCGGGAGATATGTGGTCACTCACGACCGTCAGATAAGAAGAAGAAGCTGGAAAGTTAAGTGCCTTAACCTTGATAGGTGGTGATCGATGGACGAGATTCCGTCGGGAAATCTATGGTCTCTCATGACTGTTAGATTTGGTAGGAGAAAGTAGAATGTTAAGTGCCTTACCCCTGTGAATTTCTGTGTCTTCATGGGTAGCGAAGAGGTTGGGACCGTAGATCCCCAAGGTCCATGAGAGCATCCAGACCGTTGATCTTTCCACGTCCAGGGAGTCGTGGGATAGAACACAAGTTAGGAACATGTCTGAGCCATCAGATCTCGGCTGGAAAACCTGACAGCTGTTGGATCTGTCAGGAGATACCCGAGGGTTAAACCCCCAATGAATAGGGGCAAAATCCCCAAAATATATCTGGACCGTCCGAGTAACGGAGGCCACGTGTCAAGAGATTTTCCACTTTGGGAAATCGGGAGTCGAGAACTTGGGAGTTCTGGTGACGAAATATCGGGGAATTCCATAGTAGAAACCCCGAAGTAGATTCCAGTCATCTGATTAAAGAAGGCGACGAGTCGTGAGATTTCCCATTTTGGGAAATCGGGAATCGCGAACTCGGGAGTTCTGGTGATGAGAGATCAGGAATTTCCATGGTGGAAACCTAGAGATAGATCTGGACCGTCCGATTTAAGGAGGCCCGTGTCATGAGATTTTCCATTTCGGGAAATCAGGAATCACGAACTCGCGAGTTCTGGTGATGAGAGATCGAGACTTTCCATGGTGGAAAACCCGAGACAGATATGGACCGTCCGATTTAAGGAGGCCACGTGTTGTGAGATTTTCCATTTTTGGAAATCGGGAATTGCGAACTCGGGAGTTCTGGTGATGAGAGATCGGGACTTTCCATGGTGGAAACCCCGAGACGGATCTGGACTGTCCGATTTAAGGAGGCCATGTGCCGTGAGATTTCCCATTTCGGGAAATCGGGAATCACTAACTCGGGAGTTCTGGTGATGAGAGATCGGGACTTTCCATGGTGGAAACCCTGAGACAGATTTGGATCGTCCGATTTAAGGAGGCTACGTGTCGAGAGATTAACCACATCAGGAAACTGGGGATCGAGGATTCAGGAATCCCGTGGTCGAGAGTTCGGACTCTCATGATGATAAGTCCCGATGAATGGAGGATATTCTTTCAGAGGATCTCAGGGTCTATAACGACCGTCATATGTGAGGAAGAGATGTCAACTTTAAGTTGGGGTGCAAATGCGCCTTAGGGTAAGTGGCAAGCAGATCTGGATGGCCATAGTCCACCCGCCCAGATCTATGACTGAGGCTTCATTCCAGAGCCCCCTTGTTGTTATGCCTTTAGCGGTGAGGGGGGGGTCCAGAATCAAACGTGCAACTCTTGAATGATCAAGACTTATTCGCCTTGATCAACAGTGCTTAGGCGAATTCCAGACCCCCCTTTCCATTCTGCCTTTAATGGGGGGGGGGGGGTCCGGAATGGTGTGGCGTGTGTAGTGGGACCCGTCTCCTGTCACGTCTCCCACTGTGTCGTGCTTCCCTCTTGCCACCTATACTCCACTCAACCGCGTGACAGGGCCCATTCCTAATGGCCATTTACTAACCCTGTAGGGATTCGTCCCTATTGGCCAATCACTAGCCCTGTCGGGGTTCGACGGTTGCAGAGTCGAATGATTCGACATTTTTGTAGTGCCGAGTCACAAATTATTGAGAGGCGCCATGGTTATTCGACTTGTGATCATGACCCACGATCACATGGGAGTAGACAGAGAAAGAGCTAGTTTACGCTAGGCCTTCGTAGATATTTTGGGGGCTCTGATTCTGTAGAAAGCAACGAAAAATTTGATTATGGTAGTGGGTGCGTTACAAATTGGTATCAGAGCATGGTTACAACACTTGGCCTGCTTGAGCTTAGGCATGAGAAGCGTAAGAAGATATTGTTATCTGCGTTTTCTCCTTAAGAAGAAGGATTGCAGAATGAAATTGTAATCTGGGATTTTTTATTTATTTTTTTCTGTAACCCCTCTGTTAAAATAATAACTACTCTGCTAGGAGTAGGGATGCACTGATCGTTATCATTGATAATATCTGATTGCAAATGACAGAGGTGGAATAAATTATGCCACAAAGTTGCACAAGCCAGACAAGGGACATGAACTACGTTGTCATGTTTTAGTGTTACGATGGCTACCTACTAAAGTAGGTAGAGTCTCTTGCAATTGAGATGGCTGGATAGATAAGGATTAAGACCCAAATGAAAAAAAAAAACCCTGTTATATGGGTATACATGTGAAAATATGAATTATGTACTGGGTATAAATAAATATAAATATTGACTAACAACCAGCGTTTGTCTTTTCACCCAAGCGAACGATCAACCGCGGGAATTTATAGACGCAGAAAATTGTGACTCACCAAGAGATGGGAGAAGGCTCCCACAATAGAGACAAAGAGTCTGACAAAAGAAGAGCAATAGGAACCCCTCAAGATCTAGCTGAGATTATGAGGAGTCTCATGGTTGAATTGCAAAGCTGCAAGGCCGACAATGAAAGGATGATGAAAGAACAAGAAAAGAAAACTGAAATAAATGCAATTTTACTGCAGAGCTTATCCCACCTACAACGAAAAATGAAACATGAACCCGAGATACAGAAACATGTTCATATCAGTGGCCATATTGAGAGGAGCACCTCAAGGAAGGTCCACCCCAGAGGTAAAGGACCAGTGCTAGACGATTCATCTGAGAAGGAAGCTGGCGATTCAGAAGGCTCTTTCAATAGCAGGACCGGTTCCTATTCTTGAAGAAAATAGAAGAAGCACAAGACTTCCAAGGGTCATAAATTTGAGGAATTCAGAAAGGCCAAACCTCCCTCCTTCGATGGTGAGATAAAGAAGGGAGAGGAAGAAGAGGCCTGGCTACTTGGACTGAAGAAATATTTCAGAGTCCATGATTTTTCATAGAATTTGAAAGCCCGAGTGGCCACTTTCAACCTGAACGGAAAATCTTCCATCTGGTGGGAAGATCTTAAGAATGTGAAAGGGGTTCGCGAGGAGGATCTGTCCTGGAAACAGTTTGAGAAATACTTTCGGAAGAAGTATTTGTCGGAAAAATATTTCGACGAGAAGACAAGATTTTTATGAACTCAAACTGGGGAAACTCACTATAGAGGAATATGTCAACAAATTCCTCGACTTATTGAGATATGTACCCTACATCAAAGCAGAGAAGGCGAAGGTGCAAACCTTCATTAGTGGGCTACCCAAGGAATACCGGAACAAAATTGAATTTGATGAGACAAAGACCTTAGAAGACACTATTCGAAAGGAAACATATTGTCATGAACAATATGGACATCGGACAAAGTCTCGTGGAGACTGGAAACAAAAGAGTGGTTCGATATTTTAGAAAAGGGGATCAAATCCTCAGGATTTAAGAACTACAAGAAGAACCCCAGAATGAACTTTCCAGCCCGGAGTGTACTCCAGCAGAACTTTCCCTCATCAGACAGAAATAAAACTTCTGGACCTATACTAGTAAAGACTAATAACCCAAAGAGAGAACCTTTGAAATGATAGGGTTGCGAAGAAGAGCATCTCCTGAGAGATTATCCACATTGACAACAGAACAGTAAGAAATTTTTTAACATTCAGGAAGCTAACATAGTCAATGATGTGGCAAGGAGTGTGCCGCAGAGTTATGCAGCATTGGATAATAACCAAGCTGACCACCAAGCTTCAGTGGTGGAAATAGAAGGTATGGTTTTCAACCATCTGGTGTCTATTTTGATTGACCCTGGTTCAAATTTGAGTTACATAGCCCCTAAAGTTGTTGATAAGTGTAAACTATAGCCTCACAAGAACACCAAGCCATGGTTAGTACAGTTAGCTACTGGCACTAAAAGAAGAGTAGCAGAGGCCATACCAGCCTGCCAATTGATGTTGGGTGAATTCCCCACCTAAGCAACCCTTAACATATTACCCCTGGGATCATATGATTTGTTGATTGGTATGGACTGGCTAGCCGCCCATAAAGCCAGACTGGACTATTACCATAAAACCTTAGGATGTGTGAGCAAAGAAGGAAAAAGGATAACCCTTCAAGGGATCCGAAAACCTATCTCGTTGAGGCAAATATCAGCCCTGCAAATGAGAAAGTATTGCCGAAAAGGATGTCCCCTGTATGCAATACAGGTGTTGAAAACAATCAAAGGTGATAAACCAAGCCTTGATGATCACCCTATCCTGAGAGAATACAGATATGTGTTTCTGGAATAGGTACCGGGTCTACCTCCGAGAAGAGACATTGACTTCTCGATAGAACTTGCACCAGGAGTGGTGTCGGTGTCTAGGACACCCTACCGGATGAGCACACCTGAGTTAGTGGAACTCAAATTGCAATTGAAAGAAATGATGGATAAGGGTTATATTCGACCCAGAGTGTCCCCATGAGGAGCACCAGTCCTGTTTGTGAAAAAGAAGGATGGCACCCTTAGACTGTGTATATATTATAGACAACTCAATAAAGTAACCATAAAGAACAAGTACCTCTTGCCCAGGATCGATGATCTATTCGATCAGTTGGGAGGTGCGTCTATTTTCTCAAAGATTGACTTGAGGTCGGGATACCATCAAGTCCGAATCTAGGGTGAAGACATCCATAAAACTTCTTTCCGGACACGGTATGGTCACTATGAGTTTGTGGTAGTGCCATTTGGGTTAACCAATTCCCCTGCCACTTTCATGTGCTTAATGAACAATGTACTCAGTAAATTTTTAGATAAATTTGTACTAGTTTTTATTGATGACATA
>ML798294.1:222770-253491 GCA_009831015.1 Picea engelmannii | reverse complement strand
ACCCCCATACTCCCTTCCCCCCCCGCTATAGCTGGGGGTAGGAGAAAGAAGAAGGAGCCCGCAGCTCCACTTCCTCTGCGCATTCCACCACCTTGCACATTATGTGAGAAAGAGGGCCACCAAACCAACAACTGCCCATCACTACCTGAATTACGGAATTTGATTCCCCCCAATCCCCCCCTGTCAACACCAACTTCCCTGATGAACATCTCTTTTACATCGCCTCAGATGATCCTTGGTATGGCGACCTCCTCGTCTACCTATGAACTCAGAATTTCGGTCAGCACCTTTCACGAGATGATCGTCGGCGTATTAGCCATCAACCGCCCCGCTATCTCCTCATCAGAGACATCCTATATCGGCGGGGCGTTGACACTATTCTTCGTCGTTGCCTGACTATTGATGAGGCCGACAGAGTCTTAAACGACTTCCACAACGGTGCATGTGGTGGCCACCTTTCGGGTATCTCCACGGCTCAGAAGATTATTCGAGCCGGTTATTTTTGGCTTACCTTATTTCACGATTGCATTCATGTCATGAAACGATGTGAGCAATGTCAGCTCTATGCCAACAAAGCCCGAGCACCCCCCTCTCTTCTTCACCCTGTCATTACCGCGGGCCCCTTTTGTAAATGGGGCATCAACTTTATAACTTGTAATCCCCCCTCCAGCAATGGTCACAAATACATTGTTGTCACCGTGGATTACTTCACCAAATGGGCCGAAGCTATGCCCACTTTCAACAACACCGCTGACACTGCAATGTGTTTCTTCTTTAACCACGTCATATCCTGTTTTGGCGTACCACTCCAACTCGTTTCCGACCATGGAAAACACTTCGAGAATGAGATCTTCGTAGAAATCTCTTCTCATTTAGGCTTCTCTCATGAGTTTGCCTCACAATATTACCCTCAGTCAAACGGACAGGTCGAGGCAGTGAACAAAGTCCTCAAGACCATGTTACAGCGCACGGTCAATAAACATAAAACCAATTGGCATCACATGTTATTTTCTGCGCTATGGGCTTATCGAACGACAGTAAATACCGCCGTGGGTTTCACGCCATTCCATTTAGTCCATGGGGTTGAGGCAACTCTTCCCATTGAGTGCGAAATACCTACCTTACGCACCGCAATTGAGCTATTACCTGACACTGCTCCAATGGAGCAGCGCTTGCTGAACTTGGAGTCGCTGGATGAAGATTGTCGATCTTCATTACAGAACAATGAGGCAGCTAAAAAATGATCCAAAGCTACCTTTGATCGCCATGTCAACCTTCGTTCATTCTGAGAAGGCGACCTCGTCTTGGCTTATGATATCGCCCATGATACCTTTGGCCACAGCAAGTTCGAATCACTTTGGCATGGCCCTTACATCATCCAACATTGCCTCACAAAAGGCACATACATCCTGGCCTCCCCCGAAGGCCTCTCACTCAAGGAACCCGTCAATGGGTTATACCTCAAGAAGTTTTATACTTAAAAGTAGTCACACTACTTTAGGTCATTTTTTTTTTTTTCTAGTGTTTTTAATCTTTTTTCGCTCACCCCTCTCGTCTAAACTATCCTTTGTGCTATTGACAGATGCTTCCTTCACCAGCCTACCACATTGGTTACGCCGACGGCGCCAGCCGTTGGACACAAAATCTCGCTTCGACGGCTTGGGCTTTATATACCCCCTCACATGAAATGCTACATTCCAGTGGCATCTGTTTGGGACCAGCAACCAACAACCAAGATGAATACACTGCGTTCATTGGACTCCTGACTGATGCCCAACGTCATCATATTAGCCACCTTAGCGTCTTCCTCGACTCTCAACTAGTCGTTCTCCAACTCAACAATGTTTACCGTGTATGCGATCCATGCCTCTTTCGCAAATACCTGCAGGTTAGATTATTATCTCGACATTTTGATTCCATTACATTTACACATATTCCAAGACAATTGAATCAAATAACTGATGAAATAGCTAACACAGTGTTAGATTGGCATATATCACATCAAGCTACACATACATAACACATCTCATACATCTTGTAACAACATATAGATAAGATAGACATCATCATCATTATCAACAAAAAAAAAAACACATGTACACAACATTTGGATCTCAAAAAGATGTATACTCATATATATATATATATATCGCGGCCTCTCAGGCCATCCAAATGTTTACATACAAAAAATACATATGCTCGCAGACCAGTGCCACACCTCGGTACAAAATCGGCTCACCAGCCTATATACGATCAAAAAGATATACAAAATAGATCAATCAGGGTGCCTCTATCGCACCCCCAGCTGCCCCTCCCTCAGGAGGAGGTGGTGGCCCACCCCAACCTGCCCCAGGCAGTAGTGGTGGAACACCTGCAGGACCCTCCTGCCCCGGTGGTAGGCATCCACTGGTCATGGCGGCAAGCACAGTTGCTCATCGCACGATCGACTGCCATGGTGGCGGTAGCCCTATGCACTACTCCAGGAACCCCTTGTCCTGGATGCGGATCCACATGCCCTCAGGCACGTCCTGTAACACCGTCTCCAGATGACGACGTATATCATCAAAATTACCTCCGGCTACCACTGGAGGAGCGTGCAATGGCCCCGCACCAGGGTCATCAAATTGGTGCCTCCTCGTCGGTCTCTCGGGCTCTACTGGTGCCCCCACGGCCTCATCTTGCCGATGTCTCCCTCCACGCGGTGGTCTCTCCAGATCTCGCTGAGCCGACGCTCTCTGGAACTCCACCTCCCACCCGCGAGGTGCCAAATATGCACATACACCAAACAACCAACACACGATCATATCAGTATCTATCATCATAAATATAAACTGGTATATCAAAATCACAACATAAATCAAAACATGTACAAAACTCAAACATACCTCGGTCATCAAAAACCTCCCCAAGAGGCAATACCATGTCCGGGTCCCCCCGGAAGTCCACCCCAGCATAGGGGTATTGAAGTATGACCTGCGGCATATGCCGCCAGATCTGTGCCGCCTGCACCGTGAAGTAATGTCTTCCTTCGCCACCATCGTGGCGAACCAAAATCTGAGACCACCGCCTCAGTCAAGGCTCTCGTGCCCCAGGCGCCTCTAGAAGAACCTGCGGGCGCAGCATCGGCACCCTCTCCAGAAACCAGGCCACCAGGATGGAGCCAAATGCAAACTCCCCGGTACCTGTGGACCGACAACGGTCCAGCTGCGCGATCATCCGCGCATGCAGTGTCAAACCCCAGGTGAACCGCTCACGACCCACCACTACCCTCTCCATCACCAGCAGCTCGCCACCACTGATCCGGTGGGTCGCCAGTGACCCATACACCCGAACAATCATCGCCGCTATGCAACGATGCAGCAGCAAATCTATCCCACTAATACTCACTATAGTCCCAGACATGTAGTGCTCACCTGAGCAATATCGCTCGGCAACCTCTGACAGTTGTGTACCCCTCAACAACATAGGCTCTGCCGGCAGCGGTGTTCCCCGAAAGGGGAGCCCAGTCAAAAAATATATATCCTCCACCACAGTGAAGGGGATCTGCTCTCCTTGCACGAGGAAGCAGTGCAGATCTGGGCTCCACATTTGGAGCAGGAACTGGAGTAAATACTCCTGTGCCCATATCAACGGGCACTCAAAAAGCTTTAGCAACCCACTGGTTGCTAAAGCCGCTCTAACCGCAGGCCCTGCATTGGCCACAGCATCTCGCAGCTGCGACCAGTCCCGCTCGTGCCACCGCACATCCATAGTCACTGATAGCCACCTGCACACAACACAGAGTCTTATATCAGCTAATCCATCCATCCAATGCATCAAAAAACCTCCCGTTTTAACCTTCCACCTTGCCTCTTAGGTGCGGTTTTACCACCCCTAGGCGCGCACACATGTGCACCTATTTTTTCCACAGGCGCGCTCGTGAGCGTCCCTGTTCACCATACAGGCGCGCGCTAGGGCATGCATGTTCACCATACAGGCACGCTCTAGGGCGCACCTGTCAACCCCACATGAGCGCTCTGTTGCGCGCCTGTTCACCCCACAGGCGCGCACTAGTGCGCGCCTATCCACCTCACAGGTGCGCCCCTAGGACGCGCCTTAAATTCTCCCCCACGTGCATCAATGCACGTGTATTCAGTGGACAGGCACGCACGTATGCGTGCCTCCCACTGAATCGCCCATGCATGCAGGCCCACATCCTATGAAAAAACCCCTCAAAACCCTTGTACGGCCCCCCGTACCTACCCTGCCCAAAAATTGGAAACCTATTTCTATGCAGGATGATCAGACCACTAACCTGAAACTCACACACCGTCGATCGGATACCTCGTGATCCCTAAATCACCAAATATCCTCTGGATCTTCTGGGAAAATCACTGTAGCAGCAAGTACAAATGAGGTGGCAATGTGGGCCCTACAACTATATATAGGCCTTTTGCCAAACTTCCACTCACCATTCCGGGAGCCTACGACGTCCATTTTTCGAACCGTCTTCAGCCACGGGATCAGCATCCCGTCACCTACGTTTCAGCAATCCCTGGGTCTCTTTTCATCATGAGCCCCCGGGGCGCCTTTTTTTCATATCATGGTCAGGTACGCACGTGCATAGTCACATTTGTCAAATACAAGCTCATATCTTTGATACTCTTCAGATATTGTTTACTTTGGGTATTTGGTTGTTATGTGTGCAGGTACTTGCTCATCGGTCATCGACATCATCCCTTCAGGTATATATTCAGCACTGGCATGTAGTCTATCCCATTGTATTGCATTTACATTTCCAGTCACACCCTCTGATATTGGCCTTTAGGATCCTCATTCCCGGCTCTACAGTACCCACACCTCCATTTTGCATCTTCGGTACTGTAACCTGGTAGCATTCTCACCCACATGAGTTGTCCCATTCATAGCACCCTTTGGCACTTTTGACAGTCATGTTGTTTTTCATTACCCTTTAGGGATGGGAGTCCCGATAGTCTTTCATCATGTCATGAATCAGCCACATACTCTTTCTCTTCATTTTGCTAGCTTTCCCACATGGACTCCCGGATTATCTCTTTATGGTTCTATTTTTTACCTGCACCTCCGCAGGATCATGAGCCCTCCATTTCATCCACACTTAGTTTGCCCATCTGCGAACCTTCCCTCATTTCACCTACCTCATACAGAAACTCACCAATGGGGCCCCCACCCTTCATCAGTTTCCCAAGACAATTCTGCCCTCCCTGAAGCACGCATTTCACACCGGGGTACCTGTTTCTGTATTTGTACTTTTTTCCCCAAAATTATTTATTATTTATTGTACAAACACCTTTATTTCCAGTCATTACATTCTTTTTTGTCACCGTTGGCGACTTGCTTTCTTTTGGCCACACGCAACCCATGTCACCCTTGGTTGGAGCATTATTTATCATTTACCCTTGTCAGCATCGTCCATACCTTTAGAGTACTTGACAGGTCAGTTACCTCTACCCTCTGAATTTGTTCACCTTGTCCCGCCTCTGGCACAACTTAGCACCGGTCTTGTCGTCCCCCTGACACTCGACCTTGTTCCACGGTTGCGGCCACTGTTTCTATCATACATCCTCCAGCCAAGGGAAGTCTTGAGTCATCCCACTCATTGAATTCATCCATGTACCTCTTCCACTTCCTCACCTCAGTAGATTCCACGAAGCCCTTTGCTTCTAGGAGTCGCGTCCCCCTTTTGTCAACATCAACACACTTTTCCAGAAGGGCGACAGTATCTTGATTCTCATTCTCTATTTTAATGAGAGATCTCGAACGACACAGGGTGAAACACCATTTCTCTTTGCTGTCGTTGGCCCCCATAACATTCGACGCCAACACTCTCTCATGTTACGGTGGGTCTTACTTTGCGACTATTGCAGTTATTTTTGTCATTTGCCGAAGACCTCTGAACTTGGTAGGGCCATCAATGCCCACATCATCGTCGCAGCTTATTACCGCGATCATTGCCTATTAGTCAGAGTATGTTCCTTTGCAGAATTGTCTTCTGCCTTTATCATTACCGCCCCCGAGGGCGCTGCAGTTATCTACACCAACACTTTCGCCATCTTTTTTCAGAGTTACATAAAACGAGCATGGGGCATGCCCGCCTCGTTTGTACACAGTTGTATATTTTTTCTGCACGTCTCTCAGAAGGTCGAGATACCGGTTCCTTTTTTCTCCAACGGATCGCTCCGAACGGTCCCACTATTGCTTTCCCTTACAAACAACATTCTCAGTAGAAGAAACATTGATGGATTTCGGCTATACGTATGATCCTAACCTCACCCATCAGGGGGCATCTGTTATCACTGAAATTTCGTCTGCACATGGTGACAAGAACTCCGCATCATCAAAACAGCAATGAAGTCATTCATGGCACTGAATTAATTTCACAGCATTCCAGAAGGGTCAAAAACTATACAAAGTAACCAAAAATTGAAGGGCGCTTCACAGTAGTTCGGTGAGCGCGCACATGCGCAGGACAAGAACGTACTATGCGCGCATGCGCGCACGACGTGCGACTGTCAATGACAAAACCCACGCACCTGCTAAAATGTAGCATTTATGAATTGGCCGGCCTCTCAACCGCTTACGGACCAGCTCCCAATCTGATTTGACTCCCAAATCCGAGCCGAATCCGCAGGGTAGGTGGGTTAATGACCTAAGGAATCCCTAAAGGGCCCCTTTTCACACTTTGAAGAGGTTACATAATCGCCCGAGGATCTGCTATAAAAAGCCATGAAGATACATTGTTTTCGCAAGGAATTTCAGGCATTGTTATGCTGCTCAGATTGTTAAGGACTCATTCTTTAACGATAGCACATCGACATCATCTCTGGGAGTTCTTTCACTGTCATGCTCAGTTCTTCTCATTGTAAGGAAAACAAACTTTGTGAGGGCCTCAAAGAGCCTTCCGTTGGGGGAAGAAGGAACCACAGTTCTCTTCCTTCATCGTGCTCCGATTTCATCAATTGACCAGCTCAAAACCATTGGTGACATCTGTCTTTTTTGTTTTTTGGTGTTTGTTGTTTCTCTTCACAGTTTTAATTTGTTTTCAGTTGATATTAGCTTGTAGTTTGTTTTTTTTACTCTAACCCTTTCCTCCACAACTGTCGTGCCTTGCAAGACCCAACAGGGCATGCAAGCACCCTCGATTTGCTCACTAGGCGACGAATTGGGTGAGAACAACAGTATATGTTCAGAACAAGAGTCTTCACCAGACTTTGAAAAACATAACTCTCGAAGAAGTCTTCACTAGAATAAACCCTAAGATTGAACTCTTTAGGTTATTTGGGTGCCCAATGTATTTTCATGTACCCAAAGAGAAGAAGTCCAAGCTATATCCTTTAGAAATAAAGGATACGATGAATCTTCAAAGACATTCAAGATTGACATCCCTGGTCAGAGACAGATTGAGACAAAAAGAGACGTTTCCCTTGAAGAAGAGACAGTATTTCAAAGATCAAAAAAATCTCAGATGGAGATTAACAATAAGACAATACCTTCTCTCTCTTAAGCAGTTCAGAGGGAGACATACATTATTTCAGCTGATCCAGTTGCTCTAGTTGACATGTTCATAGATATTGTAGTAGGGCATAAAAGGCCTACCTAGACTCACTTTGTAAGAGGTAGATAAACATACAAGCCTCTCAAGGCACATCCTGAGAAATCAAAAGATATTTTTGAGCTATCCTTTAGTCACGAGCCACTTCATTGATGATGAGCTTCTTGGTCTTAGAGAAGGAACATGAGAACATGTATGGAAAGATGCCATAATAGAAGAGTACCAGTTTATCTTAAAGAATGATGTATAAGACATTATTCATGGACCAGAAGGGAATTCGGTGGTAAGTTCGAAGTGGATCTATAAGGTCAAGCATACAACTGATGGAAGTGTTGAGAAATACAAAATGAAATCTATAGCCAGAGGTTTCTCACAAACAGAGGGAGTTTTCTATGATGAGACACTTGATCCAGTGAACCTGACACACTTCCATCCATACTTCCATCCATGAGTTGGAAACTATATTAGATAGATAAGATTCTTGATGAGTTTGGATTTCAGCAAGAGTGTTGTTGATCCAAACCTATATCATTACAATGTTGGTGACAAGACCTGATCCTGATGACTTATTCAAAAATCCTTGTTGTTGGATACAAGTAATCCTTGGATTCTGAATTCGAGATGAAGAATCTAAGTATGATGCACTACTTCTTGGGACAAGAAGTATGATAGAAGACTGATGAGATTTTCCTGAGTCAAGGAAAATATATTGTGAAAATATTAAAGAAGTTAAGTATGACAGAATGAAAAATCCACCGTGATGGATTTAAAGAAGAAGATTGATGATGATTCAAACAAGACTAATCCAAAGCTGATTGGATCACCGATGTATCTGGTTAACACTAGACTTGATTCATTCCATGCAGTGGATGTGCTTAGTCATTTCATGAGTCAACCGAGACAGACTCACTAGACAACAACAAAACATGTATTGAGATATATATGAGATATGGTGTAAGATATGCCTCCAGTGTGAACTTGATTATGTAGGATATGCCGATTCAGATTGAGTAGAAAGTACAGTGAACCGAAAAAACACATCCGACTGATGTTCTATAGTGAAGTTTTTCATGGTTTCCTAATGCAATAGGAAACAAAAATCTGTGGCCTTGAGTACCACAGAGGTAGAGTATATAACATCGAGTGTGAAGTAATGTGGCTTCACAAGCTTCTGATAGATTTACTTGACCATGAGATGGATCCTATGATGATAGCCAAGAGTTGTGAGTAAAGCTCCTTGAGAACCCAGTGTTTCCTGATAGATCAAAATACGATGAGATGAAATATCCTCATATTAGAGATATGATGCAGAGGAAAATCGTACACATGCAATACCTTCCTACACATGAGTAGATTGCAGATATATTCACCAAATTAACCTCGTGAAGAATGGCTCCCTAGTTGAGAGGGAGTGTTGATAACTCTAGCCAAGACAAAATTCAAAATACATTTGTGTGAGACTTGGCATGATAAAGAATGCCTCCCTAGCTGAGAGGGAGTGTTGATGAATGAAACTATGTGAGACATTTTCTAGCTTACAAACCTATGAGGTGTGGATCATTGCAGCTATGTGATTCTTTCTCTCAGCTTACAAACCTGAGAGAAATCCCGTAAGAAGGGTACGTGGTTCCTTCCTGAGACAGAGCTAGGAACGTAGAGATGACCTCCTCCATTAAGAGAGTTGAGAAGAACTCCAGATGATTATCCAGTGGGAAAGGAGATTTGTTGAGTTGGACGTGCCTGTGGCTGAGCACAAGGTGAACGTGTGAAATCCCAAAGTGCTGGGTGCATCGTCATGTGAATAGAAATGAAGATGATGTATTATCCTACTCTAAGCAGTAGAGTTGATGAGCAGACTCTAGATTATTCTCCTGTGTGAGGTAGTGGGAAAGAAGATCTGTAGAGTGGACATGCTTGTGGATGAGCACATGCGATCGTGTGAAGATCTGGTTTTTCTATGTAATGGAGTGAACCAAAGATATGACATCCCTATGGATGTGCCCCTAGTGGATGAGCACTAGTGGGTGTATCAGATCCTTTGCAGTATATTGTTCAAGAGTCATACCTACCTGTAACCCTAATCGTTATGTAAAGGGTACAGGTCCACCCCACCTTAATGTGATTAATAATAAATTTAAAAGATAATTAATCTAGATAATATCAATAATAATAATAATAATAATAATAATAATAATACTAATACTAATACTAATAATAATAATAATAATTATTATTATTATTATATGAATTAGAGAGGTCAGCCCTATTGAGCCAATAGACACTTTAGTTGCTAGGACAAGTCTAATATAAGTAAAGGGAAATTTTCCATTGTGGAATCATATCTTCCATGTGAGTTTGGAAATTTCAGCAAGTACATTTACTTGGGATAAGTGCGCACCTCTCTTGGGCGCTAGTCCTCTAGGGTTTAAGCACCCTCTTGTGTGCTAGGTATTTCTTGGTGGTGAAGTTATTTCTCTTGAAGAATATAGCAAAGGATTTGGCTGGGTTTTCTTCCCTTGTTAAGAAGGGTTTCCTAGGATACTTCTTGTGTTCTTGTGCATGGTGTTTCTTCTTCTAATCTTGGTCACTGCAACATTCTTGTTTACGGTTAAGACAAATGCAAATTGAAATGAACTACATGCTTAACCTATCTTATTGAAAAATCAACACTAGGGTCGTAACTTTTGCATACGACCTCTGTTTTAGGCGTGTGATATCCCGTTGGAAAGGTCTTTCATAGAACTACACATTTCGTCATCAAACTTTGACTCTGTCTATAGTCTAACTATGGTGAGCCAAGAAAACAACTTTTAGGGCCCCAAAACAACCCTGAAAGTACAACAAGATGTACTGACATGAAAACATACAAAATAAGCCAGTTGGATTAGGCAAGAGGCCACCCGTATCCACCTAGAGAATGTGTGGGGCTTCAAAAAACCTTAGAAGTGTAGAACTCACAATTATGAAGCAGTATAGAAGAACGTGTTGAACAAAAATGGACACGAGGAGCCTATTGGAATAGGTGGGTGTCCACCAATAATCACCTGGATCATTAGTGTCTCTTCACTAGTTGGATCATCAGATCTCTTGTGATGTGGATTTTTTGGGTGTAGACTGTTATGGAGGGTTACATTATCGAGTTTGCTGCAAAAGATCATCAAGATTTTTCAATGGCCGAAGCAATATTTAGAGAGGAATCTAGAGAAAGATAATTGTGAGAAATACCTCTGTGGATCAAGGTTTTATTAGTAGCAGAAGGAATGTTATATGTTCCTTCAACTGATATGGCAGCGTAAACCCCTATGGTCGGGGAAGGGTGATTTCTGAGATGGTTCATGAGTTAGGTCAAGGAATATTTTCTGGGAGATATGGGGGGTTGTCGAGAGAAAAGTGAAATGGACGAATGATCTCAGAAGAGGGTTGTTATTCTTGAGAAGAGGTGGCATAAACATATGATAAAAGTGATGAAGAGGTCCTATTAGTCATGGAAGGAGATCGGCTTTGAGAATAGTCATAGGAAAGAGTTAGAAGAGTTGCGGGAGTTTTAGAGACAAGGAAGGTTGGATAGTCGATGGTTGAAGGAGGGACTTTATGAAAGAGATGAAGTTTTTGGAAGAAGTAGAAAAGAGGAAGGAATTTAAGAAGAAATGGATGAAAGGGCACTTATAGACGCCACCACTGAAGTAGAATACTCAACTGGAACCCTTGAGGAAGTCACCAGAGCATCATAACATGTAACGATAGAGGATATCAGATTGCATCATGATATTAACACAACACTAAAAATGAATGAGACCCCCTAGATAACACAATTTCATTATGGAGGTAAAGGAACCGACTCTAAATCACCCATTCCCCCTACACCAACTACAAATTTGGTAATTTATATTACAGAGAATGGTTTATTTAGAGGATTTTATGATCCAGGTGGATATCGGTGGCCACCCACCATTTCCAAATGGCTCAAAATATTTTTCTGGCCATTTTGGCAATTTACTATTTTTAGCAGGTTTTAACTTCCGAGGCCATTTTGAGGGTCCAAATGAATGTTTTTCGAGATAGAGGTTCTCAATGATAGTTGAAGGCATCATTGATCCCCCAAAATGAATCTCCTCGACAATACCTTTCCAACGATCTACCACATGCCTAAAACGAAGATCGTATGCAAAAGTTACGACCCCGGGAAGTTGATGTACTCACTTACCCAAACGGGGCCCACATGACTTTTGGCTCTTCATCAGCTAGGGTTAGCTTTTTGGATGTCTAGGAATTTTGGCATTCCTGTTTATTGTAAAAAGGCCTCTAGAGCCTCATTGTAATCATCTTCTCATGGATGCGAGTAGCCGTCACATCTCTTCTCAAAGATAAGCTACCACCATTCTAGCGAGTCTTTCACTCTGTGCTTTTACAATCTCTGTACATTTATTTCATTAATAGAAATCGTGTATTACTGTATATATGTGACTCTTTTTATATTTCCACTATATCTCTATTATATTGTTGTCTCTCTTGCAATATCTCTGAATATTTATATGTTATATCTCCACTCTCATTTCATGCCGAAAATAATCCAGATCATTTTACCTTTAACCTGTATCCCTTTAACTCAACAAAGGATAATCACTTTGGGTGAAGCACTGGAGCAAGATATGAAGATCGAGGCTATGTAAAGTTATCTAAGGAACTTAAGAATCATGAGGCCTTTGAAAGATGCTAATATTTCACAATTACAGGGCCAAGTATTTGCGTTAACTGAGAAAATTCAAGATTTGACCCTTCCCAAAGTTGGTCGACCACAAGTTTGGTGTACAGGTTGTTACACGGAAGGTTGCATAGAAAATGAATGTCCAATATTAAGGGGTATGGGGCCCTCTAATATGTCTCCTTTGCCAGTAGGTCCAACATGAGGAGTTGTGTTGATTGGTGTTGCAGTGCCATTTTGTGGGCATGTTCAATACCATACATTTTCGAACAATCAAGGAGGTCAGAGTGCCAAGTATTTCGAGATCTGCAGAAGTCATGGGAATTCTCCAAGGCATTGATCAATTTACAAAAGTACACACTCGCATCGAGCACCATTTATTATGAGTTATGTGGTTCACCATCTCAGAACACCAATCAGTGCCAAACTCTGGATGCACTTGTGGACAGATTGGATTGGTTTTCATTCAGAATTAATGAAGAACCACAAGGACCTGGAAGGGGTTGCAGAGGTGGAGGAGGATACTGAGGTGGATGAGTTGGTGGAAGAGGACCAGTCCGTTGCTATAATTGTGATGAGAAAGGACACTTTTCAAGAGACTGTCCACTTCTAAGAAGAACTTTGTGTGCACATTGCAGGAATAACACTCATGCTACTAAAAATTGTTCGAATCTGATTGCTAAATGGGAAGATTGTGCTAGATAGAGAGGAGCCAATATAATAAATTTGGAACCGAGGGCCATGGAGGAAAAAGTTGGGCCTAATATTAATATCATCACAAGAGGGGGAGAAACTACTGGTGCAGATGCAGAAATTCCACATCACATAAAGATTCAAAAGGTTGCACCAAAAAAATCCAATTATGATCCTATAAGGAAGAAATAATTCTTTAAGAGTGCAGTAGAAATGTTCAGGAAGATGCCTAGTCCTCCAACACTTGTAGCTACGAAAATAAGTTCTAAATTGAGTTCTCATCATCTGAGGGTCATTAGAGAACCAATTTCTTAGAGGGAATCTTCAGGTAAGGCACAAAAGGCAGTTGATATGTGGCTTCAACTATTTTTTGATATTTTGGATGACGAAAAACTTACTAAGAAGTTGCAGAACACAATCAATGTGAACTTGGGAGACAAAGGAAACCTAAAGGAATTTATTTTTTCTAATCTTTCGGAAAATAATTCCAATAGAGTTCAGAGAAGAAAAAGGAGATTTGGAAGAGAGTTCAGGTTGAATTCCCACATTGATGACTACGTGAGCATGGATGTTATGTTAGATTTGGGCTCTGACATCAACATATTGCCAAAGAAGACATGTGAAGCATTGGGAAATCCCAAGCTTGTCTATTCCCCTATTCAGTTGCGGATGGTGAATCAATATTGCATGTATCATATGGGAAGGTTACAAAACATTGAAGTAGACTTGACAAGTGTCAAAATAGTAGTTGATTTTGAGGTGATTGAGATAATGGGGGAGAAGGATCCTTATCCAACTTTGTTAGGAATTGATTGGGCCTACAAAAACTATGTTGTCATCGATCTTAAAAAGGAAACTATGACTTTTGAGTCTAATGACATGAAGGTCACTCAACCACTAGATCTGTATCAAGGTCCAAGGTACACCGAACCAACATATGAAATTATGGAGGAAAACACCATTTATTAGATGTATTCTCTTACTGTATGGAAAATAGATGATTATATCGATCCCAATGTAGATGGATCGGGTATTTGGAGAAGTGTGAAGTCAACAGATGAAGACTCTGAAGAAACATTCAACGATTGACAACATGGTCGATATGAAATTTTTTCAAGACGTTGTGCAACTGTCAGATCAGTTAGATGGGTTGGAACAAAGATCAATGATTATCCAACATATTATGGTACCTCAAATATGAACAATTTTCTTATTGACATGGAGGGTAAGGTTGTGAGATAGCAGAGAGTCTCAACACTTGACTTAGCTTTAAATTATTCACCTACCAGGTGGTGGGATAGTCACAAATGAACTCTTTCTTCTTGGGATGAAGTCAAGATTGCTATACAACACCGATTTCTTCCGCTAACGCAAGTCAACCAGTTGGGAAAATATCAGAAGAAGAAAATTTATATGTTATCCTTGGAGATATATGATGGTTTGTCTGACCCAACTAAGCATATTGAACATTGTCTAAAAGTATGGAAATCTACGCAACTTACCTCTTACATGTGAACACATAAATTCTTCCATTCACTGGGAACAATCCAAAAATCCTGGTATGTGCATGAGGAAACTAGGAGACAAACTGCATGCTAGAAGGTACCACAGAGCCATTTATGTCATGACTTCTCTTTTTCTAGTAAGTCTTCAGAAATCACAACTGTATTGCAGAAAATCAAGAAAATGTTGTTTATTAATGAATTCAAGCCTAAATACCCACTTATAGATTGTTCTTAGAATGAACATCTACTTGAGTATATTTTTTATCCATCTTTTGCAAGAATACCCATGGCTTGTATCAAAGTTGACAAGGATCCTGAAGACCTTGAGGACTTTGAAGGACTCAGATATTTGACCTTTAAAGAATCCTTAGGAACAAGAGAAGTTAAAGATACCCTATCAGGTGATACCAATAACTCATATTCTCAACCTCTGAAGTTGCAAAAAGTGAATATCAAAAGAGAGGAACATCCTAAGATGGTTTCTATAGGAGACTATTGAGATGAAAAAACTATGATAGAGACACATGCTTTGTTGCGGGAGTATGAAGATCTGTTTCCTAAAACAATTTCAGAGCTCAAAGGGATTAAGGGAGACTTAGGAGAGATGAAGATAGAATTAAAACATGATGCTAAGCCCGTCAAACATAGAATGTACCTCCTGAATCCGAGAGTCAAGGAAAAGGTTAAGAAGGATATCGACAAAATGCTTGCAGTTGGGTTAATTTTCCTTGTGGATGAGGCTGAGTGGATTAGTATTAATGTAATATAGTGTAAGAAGGGTACTGATGATATAAAAGTCTATGTGGTTTACAGAAGTTTGAACTCATCTTGTGTACATGACCCTTTTCCTACTCCCTTTAGTGATGAAGTTCTTGATCAAGTTGCAAGAAATGAGGCTTATTCTTTTACAGATGGATTCTCACGTTATCATCAGGACAAAATTGCAGAAGAGGATAAGAGAAATACTACTTTCACTACATAGTGGGGTTCGTTTGCATATAATGTTATACCTTTTGGGATGAAGAATGCCCCGAATCTCTTTTCTAGGATCTTCATTGCTACATTCCAAGAATTTATTCATAAATTTCTTGAGGTATACATGAATGATTAAACATTGCATAGTTTTCTAAAGGAACACATTGGGATACTACGATTAATGTTTGACCATTGCAGGAAGCTACACATATCTCTAAACCTAAATAAGTGTATCTCTTGGAAATATGTTGGGACATATAGTATGCAGGGAAAAAGTTTTGGTTGATCCTGCAAAGGTTGTGGTTATTCTTAATATGTCTCCTCCTACGACTGCTAAGTAGTTGCAATCAACTTTGGGTCACATTGGGTATTATCACAGGTTTATCATAAATTACACAATCATAACTGCCCCGTTGGAGAAATTGGTGAAGAAATCTAAAGCCTTCAATTGGAAACCAGAGTGTGATCAAGCCTTAGACATTCTCAAATAAAAGTTGAGTATTGCCCCTATTCTGATATATCCAAATTGTAAAGTGGAATTCCATGTACACATCAATGCTTATTGTATTTCTTTGGGTGAAATACTTGTGTAACCATGTGAAGGAAACCTAGATCATCCCATATATTTTTCTAGTAGTAAGATCTCTCAGGATGAGCACAACTACATGACCACTAAAAGAGAAGGTTTTGTAATGGTTTATTCTTTGCAGAAATTTAGACACTATCTATTAGGAGGTCATTTTAAATTCTTCATTGATCATTCAACTCTGAAATATGTGGTCAATAAGCCTATGTTGGAAGGGAGGATTTGTAGGTGGTTATTTTTTTTTGAAGAGTTTTCCTTTGAGTTCATTGTCAAGCTAGGAAAATTAATGTTGATCTTGATCACTTATCCTGGTTGGAGATAGGGAAAATTGGCAGAGCTATTGATAACTAGCTTCTAGATGCATATATTTTTAAATTCGAGGCTATCCTTGACTATCTTTATGATATTGAAATGTTTCTCACTATTGGTACTGTTCCTGATGGATATTTTGCAACTTAGAAGTGACACCTCGTAGTCTAGGCCGTAGACTATCAGTTGATCACAAGACAACTATATAAGTTGGGGTTGGACAACATCCTTAGAAGGTGTGTACTTGACTATGAGAGGCCCAAGATCTTGTGGGAATGTCACAGTGGAGTTGTGGGAGAAAATGTTGGAGGGAAAAAAACTACCCAGAAGATACTTCGAGTTGGATTGTGGTGGACAACTGTCTTCAAAGATGCCAAGAACTACACTAGAGCTTGTGATGTCTGTCAGAGGGTTGGTAAGTCATCATGTAGAGATGTGTTTCCCTTACATCCTGTTCGGGCTCTTCAATATTTTGAAAACTGAGTAGTTGATTTTATAGGATCCATCAATCCACAAGCCAAGCATTCCAAGGCAAGGTATATCATCACTGCTACAAACTATCTCACCCACTGGGATGAATTAGAACCGGTCAAGGATTTCTCTATAGAAATAGCGACCAGGTTTATCTTTGAGAATATCTTTACTAGGTTTGGGTGACCAAGGATTTTAACTAGTGACCACGATGGACATTTTATTAGTAATACCTTAGCCACTCTCACTCGTGAGTTCCCAATTCAACACCACAAAATTAGTCTGTAACATCCTCAAAAAAAAGGTACAATGGAAATGTTTAACAAGATTCTAGAATAAGGATTGACAAAAGTATGTTGCATAAATAGGGATGATTGGGATGAAACAACTCCAACAATGTTATGGGCCTACAAGACTACTACAAAGAAACTGTATAAGCATACTCCTTTCCAATTGGTATATGGAAGAGAAGCAATTGTCCCAATTGAGTTCACCACCCCAAGTTTATATATTGCACATGTAACTCATATGATAGATGATGAATAGGTCGCAGAGTTGTTAGAATTGGATGAAGCATGATTTCTAGTATATTTTGATCAAATTATGGAGAAGGATAAACAAAAGTCTTGGCATGACTGGCATATTAAAACCAAGATTTTTTCACAAGGTGATCAAGTTCTGTTGTATGACATCAAGTACCAAAAACATCTAGGTAAGTTGCGTAAATTCAGGAATATGGAGTTTTTAGACTAGAGAAACCAAATGGTATTCTTCGTTCGAGATGAGTGAATGGAACATGCTTGAATCCCTACATATCCGCTCATTGAAAGAAGTTTTGCAACACTCTTGTCACAAGGAGTGAATAAAGTAGGTATTTTATATTTTGTTTTGTTGTTTTCCTTGTTTGTCCAATAAAAAATGACATGTCCAACTGTTATTTGTCCTAGAGTCTAGTTTTCAATGTCATTTTTACCATCCTGGATCACATCTTTGTGGTTAAGGAGGAGTCTGTGTCAAATCTTTTCGCATTTAGTAGTTTCCTAGGTCTGAGTCACTGTCACGTCACTATCACTATGTTCGTTAAATGCAGTTTGTACCTTTCCATTCTAGTTTTTTTCACGCCCGTCAAATCCATTTAAGTTCAAAAGGATGTCAGTGCCTTTCTGGTTAACTTCCGACATGTTAGTTAAATGTTCCAAATTTTGTGTTTGTTACAAAATATTTCCCCTACAGAAAAGTGAAATTTCCCTTGGATATCTAGACCCCTATTCCAAGATAGAAAAAAAAACAAATGGACACTAACATTCCTTTAGATCTATTATTTATGTCTATAGGTAGAGAAGATAGAAGAAATAAGTGTGACTTACTCCTTTTCGACGATTTTCCTCGTTGATCTTCAATATTTGGCCTTGTTGTTGAAGCTCCTATTGCGATGAAGAATGTTAGAAAGGAACATAACGGTACCTTCTAGTTCTAAAATATATCATTAGACAAGAAAAAAACTATCTGTATAGACATACATGTGAAAACAATAGTATGAAGAAAATAGGCCAAGTTATATTAATGGAGAAATGTTGTAGGGGCTAGTCGACTAGACCCGACAGTTAACTAAGAACCTATCGGTCGATCAACATAGTTAGAAGTAGAAGTAGGTCGGAGTCTCTGTTAATCAACCTACCCAGGCAGTTAAGTAGTTACAACTGCTTGAAAGAGGTAAAAATAGACAAGCACATGAAGGCTCAGATAGCTTCATGTGAGAGGTTATATGTAACTATGTTGTATTTTTCTATCATATAATAAAAGGACTATTCTTTGGGCTCTCATTACTTGTGTATGTCTTTACCTATATCTATGTGTATGCATGTATCTCTATGATGTCTATGTAAGGATCTATTGGTAACTCTCCTTAATTTCCCCTCAATTACAACATTGGTTATGTTGCTGGTAGTAATGAACTTGGGCATGTAGAAATGCACTAAAATGCTAAATACACAAGACATACATGAGTGGTGGGAGCGCAAAATTGAGAACTACATCAGAAACTATGCAATAAGGAATAACCTCTCACTAGCCAAAGCAAGGTCCCAGTTCTTTTCAGAGACACAGAATATTCCTTGAAGCTATCCCAGAATCATTCTTTCAACACATTAACAGAACAGGTGATGCATAATCTAACACCTGACGAGAAGTTAGGAATAAAGTTGACAAATGGACAAAGAACAAATCTGCATGAATGGCTCAAAAGAATTATCAAAGATTATATTTCAGAACAAGCCATTGAAGATCAAACATCTCTCAACAAAATAAAATAAAATTTCTACACTGTATTGCACGATGGATTTTTCTGCACGGTTCCGACACTTCTTCATAAATTCCTTCTCAATAAGGGAGTTGGTGACATCGTCGAATATCGACCAATATTAGGCACACTATTACCAAATAACAACTTCAAAGAAAGAGACGAAAAGTGGGAAGAATTTCTTGACGCAAAGTGTAATGATACAAGAGAAACATTAGATTACCTCTTGAAGAAATAAATATGGCCAACACTCCCGACTTAGAGTAAGTCAGGTCGACAATGGGGGGTTGGTCAAAATTGTGAGATGCCATAAAACAAGAAGTAGTGTTTCCCAAGCCTAAATGTTGTCAAGAGGGAAGCAAGCCCATAAACAATCCACAGATATCCAAAAAATAGAACGGGATAAAAGAAAAAATAAAAGAAAAGAACTTCGTAACCAGTGGAACAAAAAAAATTCGAATAGAAATACTGTCCAAGGAGGGTCATCCTGAAAGAGCACGTGAGCAGTCTGAGTCAGAAAACGATTGACTAGGGAAACAACATAAGCTATGGTGAAACTAGACAGAAGTAGTGATTCACATCTGAAAATCCATCAACAGGTCAATGAACCCGAAAGCATGGATTACAAAGAATCTGGACCAACTTTACGTACTTCTCCCACACTGGAAACTAGTCCATGAATAAGATAATTTCTCCAACAAATGTTGTAGATAGACGACCAATATGCAATATTATGGTACAGAAGGGACAACCAGGGAAACCTATGGGATGCATTGATTGTCAAGCTAAAGCGAAATGAAGTCGACAATATGGTTATCCAAATCAAGGATCTCACTGACTCAACCCCCCTGCCACATCTAATATCGAGAGAATAAATTAACTATAGTTTGGAAGCGATGCAACCTTTGGAACGATGGTTAGTCGAATATAAATATCAAAGTTCTCAAATTGAGGATGCATTTTCTATAATAAAGAATAAACAACTATTCCTTGAGTACCATCCATTGTCAAACACAGAAAAAAATCACCCAAAAGATTCGACAACCCAGTCAAAAGCAGTAGTAGATCAAATATTAACAAAACTGAGCATTCCTAACAATACATTCAAAATGGGATTCAACCACATCCTGATTTACGAAGGAGAGGAGGAAACAAAACACCATTGGTTCGTATGTGAAATTTTTTGGGATGCAACCGATATTACAGACAAAGATAAGAAAATTGATCAATTTGTAGCTATGTTGCACCACTGTGCCTTAACATGGTTCATGAACTACACAAAAAAGAAAACTCATTCAAAAGAATAAATAAATGATATCTTTTTAACCTTGTTTAAAATTCAGGACATCACTGATCTGATAGAGAAAAAGTTAAAAGAAATCAAACAAAGACCAGGCGAGTCGCTAAGAGAATATGATAAGAGATTCAAATATCTCCTAAGTCAAATCCCGACGACGAGCGATCAGAACTTGTTGGTCTAGTGGTACGTCGCTGGGATACTGCCAAGAATCCATTCTCCACTATGCTTATATCAGATAACCAACTCTGAAGACGTGCTACAAAAGGCACAACGAGTCGATTCAGATGATGATATCCCTTCGACGGAGAGACTTGAGGAAAAAATAAAAAAATTTCAACAAACAATCAAAAATATATCTATATGATGCAACAAAGTATGGTGCACCACATGCATCGGGGAGGGACATACAAAGGATAATTTTCTCCTAAATGAGCACACACAAACATCAGACGTTCACCGAATACAAGCTTCAAAATACTATAATATATGTGAATTCCTAACTGATCATAGTATATAACATTGTCCACATAATCTAAAAAACACAAAGTGGTGCCACATATGTGAAGATTTCAATCATCGAACATCTAAATTCCATATAAATGCCTGAAATCATAATAATATACAAAAAATATACCACATAGAAACCAACGATCAAACAAACAACTATGGTCGAAGAGATGATTACTACGTTGGTCGTGGTCGAGGTTGAGGAGGCCAACGTGGATTTGGTGGTCGAGGTCAAGGTGGAAGATGACCATATTGTTTTAATTGCTGGAAAAATGATCACGACGACGAAGATTTCCCTATAAAATACAGAATTGATCTAAAATTTTGCAATATATGCAACATTGGAGATAACTCTTTAGAACACTTTCTGGTAGTACTTGACAAAATCATACCAAGAAAAAAATTGTATCTACTACATCCAGTATCCAAGGAAGAGGCGAGGAACTCCAAAAATTTACATATTGTTACAAGGTCAGATGCATGATGAGACATTCACACTCCACCACAAAATTAACAAAGAAAGAAGGCTAACAACTTCCCAAACCCATATCTAATACCATTTTGTAAGTTGTTGAGTTGTAGGAGAGTCAAGTAGCTAGATATTGAGGATTAGATTGCATGCTAAGGAGCATGGTGTGATCTAGTCAGTCTCACAGAGGTTGTGGAACCTATTTGTGATAGTATGATTGGAATTGTAGTGTGCATAGTGCCATATATTGCAGAAATCTAAATAAAAGAGCCTAAGAAGCTAGATCTTTGTGGATGTATCCTAGGAGGGGGTGAACCATGCTAAAACCGACGTTATGTGTTGTGTTTATTGCATATTACCTTCTATCATTAGTTGGATGATGAGTGGATGAATGAATGATTCAATTAGATTTGTCTTATGTTAGATCTCTTAGAATGCATGCATAGAATTAACAGATGAATGAATCTTAAGAATAATAGAAAGAAAAACCAGATCAAGGCCTAAGAAGATGAAAGTAAATCCTAGATCCCCACTCTTTCCTAGACTGCAAGCATATGAGCATTGTAGTCACCCATAGAAATATCTCGGGTGAGACTGCATAGTACATTCGGTGTGTTGTATTTCCTTCTAGTTTCCTAGGAGGGCCGATAGTTTTAGAGGGTTTTCTTGGAAACCTGTTTAGATATGAACTTGGGTCAACCTAAGAAATAGATAGAAAGAGTAATAACCAACAAATGGTTCCGTTTTCGACTGGAATTGCATGGGATTGAGTGGAAGGGATCAATGAAAGATTCTCAGAGAATGAAGGTATAAAAAGGAATGTTCATACCATGGAATCCAATGAAGGCGGATAATGCAAGCTGGTTGAAAACAAAGGAGCTTGAGTTTGCATAGAAGGATAACAAAAACCCTAGAATAACACAATGAAAATATGTGGACAAGTATGTGTTTAGCGACCTGCATGAAATGTTTTTCTATGATTTCCCAAATGTTTTGCAGGAGTGGATATTGAGGTTAAAACACAACCACCCTCTACAGAATACCAGAGTTAGTTCCGACTACTATTCCACTTAAAATGTACTGCAAGGTAGTATCTCATACTACAAAATTCAACTTCTTCACAATCTGTTCAAAAGGTGAACAAAAGGATACTGCAACCACTACAGCCTTGGCCCAAGCACCTTCTATCCAACTGAAGAAGGTCGACAAGATTGCAGAAAAGTGTAAATATTCCTTCTGCACATATGAATATCATGTATCCAGATTGGTCAAAAATTCCCAACCTTTCTAGCCATAGGTTCATGACAACCTTCAACAAGCTAAGCAACACAACTTCTCCAACAAGGCAAGCAACTCATCAAGATGTAGATTCAGAAAATGCTTTTCCCTCTCCGTAGGGAACTCAACAAAATGGATACCATTGATTCCTAAGGAGGGAGGATTGATCCAAGTGGATATCGGTGGCCACCCACCTTTTCCAACTGGCTCAAAACAATTTTCTGGCAATTTTGGTAATTTACTATTTTTAGCAGTTTTTAACTTTTGGGGCCATTTTGAGGGCCTAAATGAAGGTTTTTTGGGATTGTGCTTCTCAATGATAGTTGAAGTCTTTTATTTATCTCCCTAAATGAATCTCCTCGACGATACCTTTCCAAAGAGCTATCGTGTGCCCCAAACGAAGATAGTATGCCAAAGTTATGCCCTCAGAAAGTTGATACATCAAGCTACCCAAAACGGGGTCCACAAAACTGTTGGATTTTCATCTTCCGGGGTTAGGGTTTTGGATTTTATTTATGATAAAAATTCCTTTGGAACCTCATTGTAAAATAATCTTCTTGCGAATGCGAGTAGCGTACACATCTCTTCTCAGAGATAAGATGGCACCATTCTAGCGAGTCTTTCACTTTGTATTTTTACAGTCTTTGTGCATTTTCGCTGATTAATAGAAAATTGTATATTATTGTATATCTGTGTTTATGGTTGCATATATGATACATTTATGTTATATTATTGGATATCTAAGATATCTCTGTACATTAATTTATTATATCTCTGCTCTCATTTCATGCCGAAAATAATCTCGATCAGTGCTATCAAAGCAGGTTTCTCTTGATTGTTTTTTAGTGCATGTCCCCGACGAGGTCTGATTATAGCAAGATGGGTCTCGAGCTTGTCTCTCTTGAAGACAATTGATCTTTCACATCCAAAAAACCCTCCATGGCGGAAGAAAATAAAAACGACAGAGCAGACGATTCTATTAATCTGTTGCTTGAGCAAGCTCTCACGCGATAGAGGGATGAAATGATGGAGAATTTTGCCCAAATCCTTCAATGCCTGTTGATAACAACAAGCACGTCTTGATCATGCGACCACTTTGGAAGTACCTCTCCTTTCAAGGTACAAGTTAATTTTGATATTCCCATATTTGAAGGATAGATAGATGTGAATGCCTTAGAAAAATGGTTAAATCTGCTAGAAGGTCATTTCTCTGTTCATAATTTTTCCGATAGGGAAAATATCACCTTCGCACTCCTTAAATATCTCCCCCATGTCAAACATTGGTGGGAAAATTACTAGGATCAAATTTCCACAAATGAGTCTGAAATATATGGGGTCGATCCCACTTGGTATTTTTTTGTTGATATGGTAAAGGAACATTATTACCCTGTTGGAAACTATGAGGACCAGTACATGAGATGGACCACATTGTGGCAAAAGAGGGGCCAAGAAGTTCCAGAGTTCACCAATACCTTCCATACCTTTTGCACCAAGATGGGTATCAAAGACTTTGAACGACATTTGGTTTTGAAATACCGTGGGGCTCTACACAGATACATCCAAACTGAAATGGATTTTCTGGACATCTCAAACTCGGTGCTGCCTATCGATATGTTGTAAAAATAGAGAATAAATTTAAGCACCAGAACAAATGGGAGTTTGGGTATACAAATATGAAACAACCAAAGCATGATAAATACAACCCTAACAAACAGTCTCCTGAAAACCATTCCAATCCACAGGAAAAGAAGAGTCATGATAAGACAAAGAAGGACACTGGAAAATGGTGTGATTTCCACAAAATCCCCTGGAAAAACACCGATGAATGTCACTCAAAACAGTCATTGGTGGTCGAGATCAAAGACAAGGAGCCGAACCCTGATTCAGAATCTGATTCTACAAATACTAGTAAAAGACATATCATCGACGCAGACCCCACTGCTATTGTCGCAATCGCAACAATTAAACCAGAAGAACACACAGATCCTGAAGAGGGGGGGGCACCTTTTTCATTCATAGATGTGGGTGAAAGGGACCCCACTACAATTTGTTTTTGACAACATAAGCCAAAAGAACCTCATCTCAGTAGAGGTCGTCAAACAGTTGGGATTGTCGACAACATCACACCTGCAACCATACAACATTGGGTGGCTTCGCCAGGGACGAGATCTTCGTGTCAGCCAACAATGCAAATTGTCATACAGAATCCATCCCTTCAAGGATGAGGTATTATGTGATGTTTACCCACTGGATGTCTGTGATGCTCCCTTGGGCCAACCATATATGTGGAAGTGCCATATTGTTTATGAGTCTCAACCCTGTAGTGTCGTTGTTCCTCTAGGGGGGTCATCTCTACAAAATACCAAAGGTAGTTTCAACTATTGTTCCACCTAAAAAGTGCCACAAGGTAGTATCTCATACTACAAAATTCATCTTCTTCACAATCTGTTCAAAAGGTGAATAGAAAGATAATGCAACCACTACAGCCTCGGCCCAAGCACCTTCTATCCAATAGAAGAAGGTCAACAAGATTGCAACAAAGTGTAAAGATTCATTTTTCACATAGGAATTTCATGTATCCAAACTGGTTGAAAAGGTCCAACCCTTCCAGCCATAGGTTCGTGACAACCTTCAACAAGCTAAACAACGCAACTTCTCCAACAAGGCAAGCAACTGATCAAGATGCAGATTCAACAAACACTTTTCCCTCTCCCCTGGGCACTCAACAAAATGGATACCATTTCTTCCTAAGGAGGGAGGATTGATCTAGGTGGATATTGGTGGACACCCACCTTTTCCAACTAGCTCAAAACAGTTTTCTGGCAATTTTGGTAATTTACTATTTTTAGCAGTTTTTAACTTCTGGGGCCATTTTGAGGGCCTAAATGAAGGTTTTTTTGGGATTGATATTCTCAATAATAGCCAAAGGCTTTGAGTGATCCCCCTAAATGAATCTCTTGGACGATACCTTTCCAACGATATATCGTGTGGCCCAAACGTAGATCGTATGCCAAAGTTACACCTCTGGGAAGTTGATACACCAAGCTACCCAAAACGGGCTCCAAAAAACTATTCGTTTTTCATCTTTCGGGGTTAGGGTTTTTGATTTTATTTATTATAAAAAGGCCTTTGGAGCCTCATTGTAAAATCATCTTCTTGAAAATGTGAGTAGCAGACACATATCTTCTCAGAGATAAGATGCCACCATTCTAGTGAGTCTTTCACTCTGTATTTTTACAGTCTTTGTACATTTTCACTCATTAATATAAAATTGTGTATTACTGTATCTCTATGTTTATGGTTACATCTATGATACATTTATGTTATATTATTGGATATCTGATATATATTTATGCATTTCTTTATTATATCTCCACTCTCATTTCATGCCAAAAATAATCCCAATCAGTGGTATCAGAGCAGGTTGCTCTTGATTGTTTTTCAATGCATGTCCCCGACGAGGTCTGAGTATAGCAAGTTGGGTCTCGAGCTTTTCTCTCTTGAAGAAAATCGCTCTAGCACGTCCAAAAAACCTTCCATGGAGGAAGAAAAAAAAATGACAGAACATATGATTCTATTAATATGTTGCTTGAGCAAGCTCTCATGCGGCAGAGGGACGAAATGATGGAGAATTTTTCCCAGATCCTTCAACTCCTGCCGATAAAAACAGGTGTGTCTTCATAAAGCAACCACTTTGGAAGTACCTCTCCTTTCAAGGTACTAGTCAATTTTGATATTCTCATATTTGAAAGACAGATAGATGCAGATGCCTTAGAAAAATGGTTAAATCTTCTAGAAGGTTATTTCTTTGTTCATAATTTTTCTGATAGGGAAAAGATCACCTTCGCACTCCTTAAGGCTCTCCCCCATGTCAAACATTGGTGGGAAACTTACTGGGAGAAAATTTCCACAGAGGAGTCTGGAATATATGGTGTCGAGTCCACTTGGGATTTTTTTGTGGATGTGGTAAAGGAACAATATTACCTTGTTGGAAACTATGAGAACCGGTACATGAGATGGACCACACTACGGAAAGAGAGTGGCCAAGTAGTTCTGGAGTTCACCAATACCTTCCATACCTTGAGCACCAAGATGGGTATCAAAGACTCTGAACGAAAATTGGTTCTGAAATACTATGGGGCTCTACACAGACACATCCAAACTGAAATGGATTTTCTGGACATCTTATCACTCGGTGTTGCTTATTGTTATGTTGTTAAAATTGAGCAAAAATTTAAGCACCGGAACAAACGAGAGTTTGGGTCTCCAAATATGCAACAACCAAAGTATGATAAAGATGTCCCTAACAAACAGTCTCCTGAAAACCAGTCCAAGCCAAAGGAAAAGAAGGGTCATGAGAAGACAAAGAAGGACATCAAAAAATGGTGTGATTTCCACAAAATCCCCTAGCACAACACTGATGAATGTCGCTCAAAACAATCATTGGTGGTCGAGATCAAAGACAAGGAGCCAAACCCTGATTCAGAATTTGATTCTGCAAATATTGGTAAAAGACAGATCATCGACGCAGACCTCACTGTTATTTTCGCAATCGCAACAATTCAACTAGAAGAACACATAGATCTTGAAGAGGGGGAGCACATTTTTCATTCACAGATGTGGGTGAAAGGGTCCCCAATGCAATTTTTTGTTAACAACAGAAGCTAGAAGAAACTCATCTTAGCAGAGGTTCAAATAGTTGGGATTGTCGACAACACCACACCCGCAACCATACAACATTGGATGGCTTTTCCAGGGACGAGATCTTTGTGTCAGCTGACAGTGTCGATTGTCATATAGAATCCAACCCTTCAAGGATGAGGTATTATGTGATGTTTCCCCACTGGTTTTCTATGATGTTCTCTTGGGCCAACCATATATGTGGAAGCGCCCTGTTGTTTATGAGTATTGACCCCACAATATCATTGTTTCTTTGGCGAGTCATCTCTACAGAATACCAGAGGTAGTTCTGATTACTATTCCACCTAAACATTGCCACAAGGTAGTATCCCATACTATAAAATTTATCTTCTCCACAATTTTTTCAAAAGATGAATAGAAGGATACTGCAACCACTACAACCTCGACCCAAGAACCTTCTATCCAATAGAAGTTGGTCGACAAGATTGTAGCAAAGTGTAAGGATTCCTTTTGCACATAGGAATCTCATGTAGCCAGACTGGTTAAAAAGGTCCAACCCTTCCAACCACAAGTTCGTGACAACCTTAAAAAAGCTAAGCAACACAACTTCTCCAACAAGGAAAGCAGCTCATCAAGATGTAGATTCACTGCAACTGGATGATCTGCTGGCTTGGAATGTATCTCTCAACGCACTGGGAGACCAACTTCTTGCAATCAAAAAATTCTGAGACACACCCTGTGCACACAATTCAAGATGTCCAGATTATTTCCTTTTGGGCATAAGGGGATGAATAATAGGAATATGCCATGGACCACTAGAAACTCTGATCTTCGCGTCCAAAAATATCCAACGTATCTCCACATAACTGTTGTCGACTTGCTTCCATAATTTGACGAAGACATTCACTTTCTCCAAATTATGTTAAGAATGAACGTTGGTGGGAGATAATATAATCCTTCGTAAGTCCTGTTTAATGCGCTTTAATAGGAAGTCTCCTCGAGCCTTTTACTAATTAATGGACATCCCTTCGAACTTGTATGGTAAGTTATTAGAATTAAAAGCATAGTAAATGTGCATTAGGAAAGGTGAGAGGGTGGCAGGGATGGGCGGGGGTAATATTTGACTTGAGATTTTTTGTGAACCTAGGAACCCGCAAACCTGAGAGCCCATGATGGTAAGAGGCGTGGAATTAGATAAGTGTGGGATGACATGGCATCCAAACAAGTTCGTGTTAGGAAGAATGACACTTAGGCAATTTCATGGGAGTCTGGGGATTGAAATGTAGATTGTGGAACTCTGTGGTTCAATATGTCTATCACAGAACACGAGAACATGAAAGCTCGATCCCCTCAAACTGGGAACCTATGATTGTAAAATCATCTAAGTATGGAACAACACGGCGGTCGTTCAGGCTCATGAAGTGAAGTTGTAGATGGAGGTGAGAAAAATTTAGTCCACCATCCTAGGAACCCATGGTCTAAAATGCGACTAAGTGTTAGAATTAGAAAGGGGTAGTAAGAGGGAAAAAATGGGTAATTGTAGAAGGGGGTAAAGAAAGGGAGAAACAAATTTGGAATAATAGAAAAGGGGAGGGAATTTTTTGGAAGCAGGAAATGACCTCAACAGAAGGTAGCCTCATACATTAATACAGTATCTAAGAAAGAGGGTTAGGGTAGGACCCTAACATTCCCTCTCCCTTCAAAAGAAGCATTGTCCTCAATGATAAAGGTGTGTAAATTGTTGTAGAATAGTTGTCAATTCCCATGTGGCATCTTCTAGTTGCATATATTTCCACTTTATCAATACTTCCTTGATCATGTGTTGGTGCAACTGGCGCTCTCTAGTATCCAATAATGCTTCTGGCTGGAACCAAATAGAACCTTCTTCATCAAGTTCTAGTAGGTTGGTTTTCGATTTTCAATTAGATCCCACAACCTTCTTCAAATAGGACACATGAAAGAGTGGATGAATCTTGGAGTGGGTTAGAAGTGTTGGCTTGTAGGTGTCCTTACCAATGCATTGTATGATTTGATAGGGACCATATAACATGGGAACTAAATTTTGGGGGAATTTATCTTTGAGTGATGTATGTTTATAATTCTACATGCGAAGATAAACTTGATCTCCTTCGTTGAAACAACATTCAAATATATGTTGATCAACTTGTTGTTTAATTCGATTTTGCGCCATAAACAAGTTGTCCTTGAGGATCTAGATAATGGCTTCTCTGGTGTGAAGCATTCTATCTATTGCATGAACCTTGGAGGTTCCTAGTACATAGGATTCTGCTAATAGGGTTTTGGGCCATAAACAACTTCACATGGTGTCATTTTGGCAGCTCCATGATAAATGGTGTTGTACCACCATTTGACAATGGGAAGGAATTGTGCCCATCGGTGCAACTTTTCAAAATAAAATCATCTCAAATAGGTTTCTAGGCACTTTTTGACCGCTTCTATTTGACCATTAGTTTGTGGATGATATGCAATACTCATATTTAGTTGTGTACCTTGAAGTTTAAATAGCTCCTACCAAAATTTGTTGGTGAATGTGGGTCCATATTTGAGATAATGAAAGTGGGCATACCATGTATCTTAAATATATGATCCATGAAGGACTGGGTGGTTGAGGAAGGAGTGAAAGGATGAACTAGGGAAAAAAATGAGCATCTTTTGAAAGATGGTAAAAAACCACCATGGTGACTGATTTGTTTCTCACTTTTGGGAGTCCCGTGACAAATTCCATTGACCAAACCTTTGTTGGGTCCACTGGTAGTGGTTTCTCTTGCTTGTTTCTTTGGAAATCGTCACATGATGCTACAAAGTATTGGATAATGTTTTCATGGAATCCCAAAAGAATAATGAACACTTAATTCTTTCATAGGTTTTATGAAATCCAAAGTGATTGGATATCGGTGATGAATGTAGCTCCTCTATGACTCATTGTTTTAGGGCTAAGTCTTTTTCCAGAACAATATTCCCTTTATACCGCAATGTATCTTGTTTCCATGTACAAATTTTAGGTGGGTTGGGATCTATCCAAATTTGTTGGATGATCAGCCTTAGAGTATTGTTTGTTGGCCATTACCAACAGGCCTCCTCAAGCCATCCTGGACTTGGTAATGATAAGGAAAGGAGTGACCCATCCTCCTCGAGTTGTATGGATAAAGCATGAACCACAAAATTGTATTTACTCTTCTTATATATGATCTCATAATCATACCCCAACATATTGGTGACCAATTTATGTTGTTGAGGGGAAGACAACCATTATTCAAGCAAGTACTTCAAACTGTGATGGTCAGTCTTGATTTGAAAATTCCTCTCTATGAGATATGGGTGTCAATTCTCCACTACATGAAGGATAGCCATAATTTCCTTCTCATATGTGGTTTTTCCCAAATTGTGGTCACACA
>ML798294.1:178775-209899 GCA_009831015.1 Picea engelmannii | reverse complement strand
ATTAGGCACACTATTACCAAATAACAACTTCAAAGAAAGAGACGAAAAGTGGGAAGAATTTCTTGACGCAAAGTGTAATGATACAAGAGAAACATTAGATTACCTCTTGAAGAAATAAATATGGCCAACACTCCCGACTTAGAGTAAGTCAGGTCGACAATGGGGGGTTGGTCAAAATTGTGAGATGCCATAAAACAAGAAGTAGTGTTTCCCAAGCCTAAATGTTGTCAAGAGGGAAGCAAGCCCATAAACAATCCACAGATATCCAAAAAATAGAACGGGATAAAAGAAAAAATAAAAGAAAAGAACTTCGTAACCAGTGGAACAAAAAAAATTCGAATAGAAATACTGTCCAAGGAGGGTCATCCTGAAAGAGCACGTGAGCAGTCTGAGTCAGAAAACGATTGACTAGGGAAACAACATAAGCTATGGTGAAACTAGACAGAAGTAGTGATTCACATCTGAAAATCCATCAACAGGTCAATGAACCCGAAAGCATGGATTACAAAGAATCTGGACCAACTTTACGTACTTCTCCCACACTGGAAACTAGTCCATGAATAAGATAATTTCTCCAACAAATGTTGTAGATAGACGACCAATATGCAATATTATGGTACAGAAGGGACAACCAGGGAAACCTATGGGATGCATTGATTGTCAAGCTAAAGCGAAATGAAGTCGACAATATGGTTATCCAAATCAAGGATCTCACTGACTCAACCCCCCTGCCACATCTAATATCGAGAGAATAAATTAACTATAGTTTGGAAGCGATGCAACCTTTGGAACGATGGTTAGTCGAATATAAATATCAAAGTTCTCAAATTGAGGATGCATTTTCTATAATAAAGAATAAACAACTATTCCTTGAGTACCATCCATTGTCAAACACAGAAAAAAATCACCCAAAAGATTCGACAACCCAGTCAAAAGCAGTAGTAGATCAAATATTAACAAAACTGAGCATTCCTAACAATACATTCAAAATGGGATTCAACCACATCCTGATTTACGAAGGAGAGGAGGAAACAAAACACCATTGGTTCGTATGTGAAATTTTTTGGGATGCAACCGATATTACAGACAAAGATAAGAAAATTGATCAATTTGTAGCTATGTTGCACCACTGTGCCTTAACATGGTTCATGAACTACACAAAAAAGAAAACTCATTCAAAAGAATAAATAAATGATATCTTTTTAACCTTGTTTAAAATTCAGGACATCACTGATCTGATAGAGAAAAAGTTAAAAGAAATCAAACAAAGACCAGGCGAGTCGCTAAGAGAATATGATAAGAGATTCAAATATCTCCTAAGTCAAATCCCGACGACGAGCGATCAGAACTTGTTGGTCTAGTGGTACGTCGCTGGGATACTGCCAAGAATCCATTCTCCACTATGCTTATATCAGATAACCAACTCTGAAGACGTGCTACAAAAGGCACAACGAGTCGATTCAGATGATGATATCCCTTCGACGGAGAGACTTGAGGAAAAAATAAAAAAATTTCAACAAACAATCAAAAATATATCTATATGATGCAACAAAGTATGGTGCACCACATGCATCGGGGAGGGACATACAAAGGATAATTTTCTCCTAAATGAGCACACACAAACATCAGACGTTCACCGAATACAAGCTTCAAAATACTATAATATATGTGAATTCCTAACTGATCATAGTATATAACATTGTCCACATAATCTAAAAAACACAAAGTGGTGCCACATATGTGAAGATTTCAATCATCGAACATCTAAATTCCATATAAATGCCTGAAATCATAATAATATACAAAAAATATACCACATAGAAACCAACGATCAAACAAACAACTATGGTCGAAGAGATGATTACTACGTTGGTCGTGGTCGAGGTTGAGGAGGCCAACGTGGATTTGGTGGTCGAGGTCAAGGTGGAAGATGACCATATTGTTTTAATTGCTGGAAAAATGATCACGACGACGAAGATTTCCCTATAAAATACAGAATTGATCTAAAATTTTGCAATATATGCAACATTGGAGATAACTCTTTAGAACACTTTCTGGTAGTACTTGACAAAATCATACCAAGAAAAAAATTGTATCTACTACATCCAGTATCCAAGGAAGAGGCGAGGAACTCCAAAAATTTACATATTGTTACAAGGTCAGATGCATGATGAGACATTCACACTCCACCACAAAATTAACAAAGAAAGAAGGCTAACAACTTCCCAAACCCATATCTAATACCATTTTGTAAGTTGTTGAGTTGTAGGAGAGTCAAGTAGCTAGATATTGAGGATTAGATTGCATGCTAAGGAGCATGGTGTGATCTAGTCAGTCTCACAGAGGTTGTGGAACCTATTTGTGATAGTATGATTGGAATTGTAGTGTGCATAGTGCCATATATTGCAGAAATCTAAATAAAAGAGCCTAAGAAGCTAGATCTTTGTGGATGTATCCTAGGAGGGGGTGAACCATGCTAAAACCGACGTTATGTGTTGTGTTTATTGCATATTACCTTCTATCATTAGTTGGATGATGAGTGGATGAATGAATGATTCAATTAGATTTGTCTTATGTTAGATCTCTTAGAATGCATGCATAGAATTAACAGATGAATGAATCTTAAGAATAATAGAAAGAAAAACCAGATCAAGGCCTAAGAAGATGAAAGTAAATCCTAGATCCCCACTCTTTCCTAGACTGCAAGCATATGAGCATTGTAGTCACCCATAGAAATATCTCGGGTGAGACTGCATAGTACATTCGGTGTGTTGTATTTCCTTCTAGTTTCCTAGGAGGGCCGATAGTTTTAGAGGGTTTTCTTGGAAACCTGTTTAGATATGAACTTGGGTCAACCTAAGAAATAGATAGAAAGAGTAATAACCAACAAATGGTTCCGTTTTCGACTGGAATTGCATGGGATTGAGTGGAAGGGATCAATGAAAGATTCTCAGAGAATGAAGGTATAAAAAGGAATGTTCATACCATGGAATCCAATGAAGGCGGATAATGCAAGCTGGTTGAAAACAAAGGAGCTTGAGTTTGCATAGAAGGATAACAAAAACCCTAGAATAACACAATGAAAATATGTGGACAAGTATGTGTTTAGCGACCTGCATGAAATGTTTTTCTATGATTTCCCAAATGTTTTGCAGGAGTGGATATTGAGGTTAAAACACAACCACCCTCTACAGAATACCAGAGTTAGTTCCGACTACTATTCCACTTAAAATGTACTGCAAGGTAGTATCTCATACTACAAAATTCAACTTCTTCACAATCTGTTCAAAAGGTGAACAAAAGGATACTGCAACCACTACAGCCTTGGCCCAAGCACCTTCTATCCAACTGAAGAAGGTCGACAAGATTGCAGAAAAGTGTAAATATTCCTTCTGCACATATGAATATCATGTATCCAGATTGGTCAAAAATTCCCAACCTTTCTAGCCATAGGTTCATGACAACCTTCAACAAGCTAAGCAACACAACTTCTCCAACAAGGCAAGCAACTCATCAAGATGTAGATTCAGAAAATGCTTTTCCCTCTCCGTAGGGAACTCAACAAAATGGATACCATTGATTCCTAAGGAGGGAGGATTGATCCAAGTGGATATCGGTGGCCACCCACCTTTTCCAACTGGCTCAAAACAATTTTCTGGCAATTTTGGTAATTTACTATTTTTAGCAGTTTTTAACTTTTGGGGCCATTTTGAGGGCCTAAATGAAGGTTTTTTGGGATTGTGCTTCTCAATGATAGTTGAAGTCTTTTATTTATCTCCCTAAATGAATCTCCTCGACGATACCTTTCCAAAGAGCTATCGTGTGCCCCAAACGAAGATAGTATGCCAAAGTTATGCCCTCAGAAAGTTGATACATCAAGCTACCCAAAACGGGGTCCACAAAACTGTTGGATTTTCATCTTCCGGGGTTAGGGTTTTGGATTTTATTTATGATAAAAATTCCTTTGGAACCTCATTGTAAAATAATCTTCTTGCGAATGCGAGTAGCGTACACATCTCTTCTCAGAGATAAGATGGCACCATTCTAGCGAGTCTTTCACTTTGTATTTTTACAGTCTTTGTGCATTTTCGCTGATTAATAGAAAATTGTATATTATTGTATATCTGTGTTTATGGTTGCATATATGATACATTTATGTTATATTATTGGATATCTAAGATATCTCTGTACATTAATTTATTATATCTCTGCTCTCATTTCATGCCGAAAATAATCTCGATCAGTGCTATCAAAGCAGGTTTCTCTTGATTGTTTTTTAGTGCATGTCCCCGACGAGGTCTGATTATAGCAAGATGGGTCTCGAGCTTGTCTCTCTTGAAGACAATTGATCTTTCACATCCAAAAAACCCTCCATGGCGGAAGAAAATAAAAACGACAGAGCAGACGATTCTATTAATCTGTTGCTTGAGCAAGCTCTCACGCGATAGAGGGATGAAATGATGGAGAATTTTGCCCAAATCCTTCAATGCCTGTTGATAACAACAAGCACGTCTTGATCATGCGACCACTTTGGAAGTACCTCTCCTTTCAAGGTACAAGTTAATTTTGATATTCCCATATTTGAAGGATAGATAGATGTGAATGCCTTAGAAAAATGGTTAAATCTGCTAGAAGGTCATTTCTCTGTTCATAATTTTTCCGATAGGGAAAATATCACCTTCGCACTCCTTAAATATCTCCCCCATGTCAAACATTGGTGGGAAAATTACTAGGATCAAATTTCCACAAATGAGTCTGAAATATATGGGGTCGATCCCACTTGGTATTTTTTTGTTGATATGGTAAAGGAACATTATTACCCTGTTGGAAACTATGAGGACCAGTACATGAGATGGACCACATTGTGGCAAAAGAGGGGCCAAGAAGTTCCAGAGTTCACCAATACCTTCCATACCTTTTGCACCAAGATGGGTATCAAAGACTTTGAACGACATTTGGTTTTGAAATACCGTGGGGCTCTACACAGATACATCCAAACTGAAATGGATTTTCTGGACATCTCAAACTCGGTGCTGCCTATCGATATGTTGTAAAAATAGAGAATAAATTTAAGCACCAGAACAAATGGGAGTTTGGGTATACAAATATGAAACAACCAAAGCATGATAAATACAACCCTAACAAACAGTCTCCTGAAAACCATTCCAATCCACAGGAAAAGAAGAGTCATGATAAGACAAAGAAGGACACTGGAAAATGGTGTGATTTCCACAAAATCCCCTGGAAAAACACCGATGAATGTCACTCAAAACAGTCATTGGTGGTCGAGATCAAAGACAAGGAGCCGAACCCTGATTCAGAATCTGATTCTACAAATACTAGTAAAAGACATATCATCGACGCAGACCCCACTGCTATTGTCGCAATCGCAACAATTAAACCAGAAGAACACACAGATCCTGAAGAGGGGGGGGCACCTTTTTCATTCATAGATGTGGGTGAAAGGGACCCCACTACAATTTGTTTTTGACAACATAAGCCAAAAGAACCTCATCTCAGTAGAGGTCGTCAAACAGTTGGGATTGTCGACAACATCACACCTGCAACCATACAACATTGGGTGGCTTCGCCAGGGACGAGATCTTCGTGTCAGCCAACAATGCAAATTGTCATACAGAATCCATCCCTTCAAGGATGAGGTATTATGTGATGTTTACCCACTGGATGTCTGTGATGCTCCCTTGGGCCAACCATATATGTGGAAGTGCCATATTGTTTATGAGTCTCAACCCTGTAGTGTCGTTGTTCCTCTAGGGGGGTCATCTCTACAAAATACCAAAGGTAGTTTCAACTATTGTTCCACCTAAAAAGTGCCACAAGGTAGTATCTCATACTACAAAATTCATCTTCTTCACAATCTGTTCAAAAGGTGAATAGAAAGATAATGCAACCACTACAGCCTCGGCCCAAGCACCTTCTATCCAATAGAAGAAGGTCAACAAGATTGCAACAAAGTGTAAAGATTCATTTTTCACATAGGAATTTCATGTATCCAAACTGGTTGAAAAGGTCCAACCCTTCCAGCCATAGGTTCGTGACAACCTTCAACAAGCTAAACAACGCAACTTCTCCAACAAGGCAAGCAACTGATCAAGATGCAGATTCAACAAACACTTTTCCCTCTCCCCTGGGCACTCAACAAAATGGATACCATTTCTTCCTAAGGAGGGAGGATTGATCTAGGTGGATATTGGTGGACACCCACCTTTTCCAACTAGCTCAAAACAGTTTTCTGGCAATTTTGGTAATTTACTATTTTTAGCAGTTTTTAACTTCTGGGGCCATTTTGAGGGCCTAAATGAAGGTTTTTTTGGGATTGATATTCTCAATAATAGCCAAAGGCTTTGAGTGATCCCCCTAAATGAATCTCTTGGACGATACCTTTCCAACGATATATCGTGTGGCCCAAACGTAGATCGTATGCCAAAGTTACACCTCTGGGAAGTTGATACACCAAGCTACCCAAAACGGGCTCCAAAAAACTATTCGTTTTTCATCTTTCGGGGTTAGGGTTTTTGATTTTATTTATTATAAAAAGGCCTTTGGAGCCTCATTGTAAAATCATCTTCTTGAAAATGTGAGTAGCAGACACATATCTTCTCAGAGATAAGATGCCACCATTCTAGTGAGTCTTTCACTCTGTATTTTTACAGTCTTTGTACATTTTCACTCATTAATATAAAATTGTGTATTACTGTATCTCTATGTTTATGGTTACATCTATGATACATTTATGTTATATTATTGGATATCTGATATATATTTATGCATTTCTTTATTATATCTCCACTCTCATTTCATGCCAAAAATAATCCCAATCAGTGGTATCAGAGCAGGTTGCTCTTGATTGTTTTTCAATGCATGTCCCCGACGAGGTCTGAGTATAGCAAGTTGGGTCTCGAGCTTTTCTCTCTTGAAGAAAATCGCTCTAGCACGTCCAAAAAACCTTCCATGGAGGAAGAAAAAAAAATGACAGAACATATGATTCTATTAATATGTTGCTTGAGCAAGCTCTCATGCGGCAGAGGGACGAAATGATGGAGAATTTTTCCCAGATCCTTCAACTCCTGCCGATAAAAACAGGTGTGTCTTCATAAAGCAACCACTTTGGAAGTACCTCTCCTTTCAAGGTACTAGTCAATTTTGATATTCTCATATTTGAAAGACAGATAGATGCAGATGCCTTAGAAAAATGGTTAAATCTTCTAGAAGGTTATTTCTTTGTTCATAATTTTTCTGATAGGGAAAAGATCACCTTCGCACTCCTTAAGGCTCTCCCCCATGTCAAACATTGGTGGGAAACTTACTGGGAGAAAATTTCCACAGAGGAGTCTGGAATATATGGTGTCGAGTCCACTTGGGATTTTTTTGTGGATGTGGTAAAGGAACAATATTACCTTGTTGGAAACTATGAGAACCGGTACATGAGATGGACCACACTACGGAAAGAGAGTGGCCAAGTAGTTCTGGAGTTCACCAATACCTTCCATACCTTGAGCACCAAGATGGGTATCAAAGACTCTGAACGAAAATTGGTTCTGAAATACTATGGGGCTCTACACAGACACATCCAAACTGAAATGGATTTTCTGGACATCTTATCACTCGGTGTTGCTTATTGTTATGTTGTTAAAATTGAGCAAAAATTTAAGCACCGGAACAAACGAGAGTTTGGGTCTCCAAATATGCAACAACCAAAGTATGATAAAGATGTCCCTAACAAACAGTCTCCTGAAAACCAGTCCAAGCCAAAGGAAAAGAAGGGTCATGAGAAGACAAAGAAGGACATCAAAAAATGGTGTGATTTCCACAAAATCCCCTAGCACAACACTGATGAATGTCGCTCAAAACAATCATTGGTGGTCGAGATCAAAGACAAGGAGCCAAACCCTGATTCAGAATTTGATTCTGCAAATATTGGTAAAAGACAGATCATCGACGCAGACCTCACTGTTATTTTCGCAATCGCAACAATTCAACTAGAAGAACACATAGATCTTGAAGAGGGGGAGCACATTTTTCATTCACAGATGTGGGTGAAAGGGTCCCCAATGCAATTTTTTGTTAACAACAGAAGCTAGAAGAAACTCATCTTAGCAGAGGTTCAAATAGTTGGGATTGTCGACAACACCACACCCGCAACCATACAACATTGGATGGCTTTTCCAGGGACGAGATCTTTGTGTCAGCTGACAGTGTCGATTGTCATATAGAATCCAACCCTTCAAGGATGAGGTATTATGTGATGTTTCCCCACTGGTTTTCTATGATGTTCTCTTGGGCCAACCATATATGTGGAAGCGCCCTGTTGTTTATGAGTATTGACCCCACAATATCATTGTTTCTTTGGCGAGTCATCTCTACAGAATACCAGAGGTAGTTCTGATTACTATTCCACCTAAACATTGCCACAAGGTAGTATCCCATACTATAAAATTTATCTTCTCCACAATTTTTTCAAAAGATGAATAGAAGGATACTGCAACCACTACAACCTCGACCCAAGAACCTTCTATCCAATAGAAGTTGGTCGACAAGATTGTAGCAAAGTGTAAGGATTCCTTTTGCACATAGGAATCTCATGTAGCCAGACTGGTTAAAAAGGTCCAACCCTTCCAACCACAAGTTCGTGACAACCTTAAAAAAGCTAAGCAACACAACTTCTCCAACAAGGAAAGCAGCTCATCAAGATGTAGATTCACTGCAACTGGATGATCTGCTGGCTTGGAATGTATCTCTCAACGCACTGGGAGACCAACTTCTTGCAATCAAAAAATTCTGAGACACACCCTGTGCACACAATTCAAGATGTCCAGATTATTTCCTTTTGGGCATAAGGGGATGAATAATAGGAATATGCCATGGACCACTAGAAACTCTGATCTTCGCGTCCAAAAATATCCAACGTATCTCCACATAACTGTTGTCGACTTGCTTCCATAATTTGACGAAGACATTCACTTTCTCCAAATTATGTTAAGAATGAACGTTGGTGGGAGATAATATAATCCTTCGTAAGTCCTGTTTAATGCGCTTTAATAGGAAGTCTCCTCGAGCCTTTTACTAATTAATGGACATCCCTTCGAACTTGTATGGTAAGTTATTAGAATTAAAAGCATAGTAAATGTGCATTAGGAAAGGTGAGAGGGTGGCAGGGATGGGCGGGGGTAATATTTGACTTGAGATTTTTTGTGAACCTAGGAACCCGCAAACCTGAGAGCCCATGATGGTAAGAGGCGTGGAATTAGATAAGTGTGGGATGACATGGCATCCAAACAAGTTCGTGTTAGGAAGAATGACACTTAGGCAATTTCATGGGAGTCTGGGGATTGAAATGTAGATTGTGGAACTCTGTGGTTCAATATGTCTATCACAGAACACGAGAACATGAAAGCTCGATCCCCTCAAACTGGGAACCTATGATTGTAAAATCATCTAAGTATGGAACAACACGGCGGTCGTTCAGGCTCATGAAGTGAAGTTGTAGATGGAGGTGAGAAAAATTTAGTCCACCATCCTAGGAACCCATGGTCTAAAATGCGACTAAGTGTTAGAATTAGAAAGGGGTAGTAAGAGGGAAAAAATGGGTAATTGTAGAAGGGGGTAAAGAAAGGGAGAAACAAATTTGGAATAATAGAAAAGGGGAGGGAATTTTTTGGAAGCAGGAAATGACCTCAACAGAAGGTAGCCTCATACATTAATACAGTATCTAAGAAAGAGGGTTAGGGTAGGACCCTAACATTCCCTCTCCCTTCAAAAGAAGCATTGTCCTCAATGATAAAGGTGTGTAAATTGTTGTAGAATAGTTGTCAATTCCCATGTGGCATCTTCTAGTTGCATATATTTCCACTTTATCAATACTTCCTTGATCATGTGTTGGTGCAACTGGCGCTCTCTAGTATCCAATAATGCTTCTGGCTGGAACCAAATAGAACCTTCTTCATCAAGTTCTAGTAGGTTGGTTTTCGATTTTCAATTAGATCCCACAACCTTCTTCAAATAGGACACATGAAAGAGTGGATGAATCTTGGAGTGGGTTAGAAGTGTTGGCTTGTAGGTGTCCTTACCAATGCATTGTATGATTTGATAGGGACCATATAACATGGGAACTAAATTTTGGGGGAATTTATCTTTGAGTGATGTATGTTTATAATTCTACATGCGAAGATAAACTTGATCTCCTTCGTTGAAACAACATTCAAATATATGTTGATCAACTTGTTGTTTAATTCGATTTTGCGCCATAAACAAGTTGTCCTTGAGGATCTAGATAATGGCTTCTCTGGTGTGAAGCATTCTATCTATTGCATGAACCTTGGAGGTTCCTAGTACATAGGATTCTGCTAATAGGGTTTTGGGCCATAAACAACTTCACATGGTGTCATTTTGGCAGCTCCATGATAAATGGTGTTGTACCACCATTTGACAATGGGAAGGAATTGTGCCCATCGGTGCAACTTTTCAAAATAAAATCATCTCAAATAGGTTTCTAGGCACTTTTTGACCGCTTCTATTTGACCATTAGTTTGTGGATGATATGCAATACTCATATTTAGTTGTGTACCTTGAAGTTTAAATAGCTCCTACCAAAATTTGTTGGTGAATGTGGGTCCATATTTGAGATAATGAAAGTGGGCATACCATGTATCTTAAATATATGATCCATGAAGGACTGGGTGGTTGAGGAAGGAGTGAAAGGATGAACTAGGGAAAAAAATGAGCATCTTTTGAAAGATGGTAAAAAACCACCATGGTGACTGATTTGTTTCTCACTTTTGGGAGTCCCGTGACAAATTCCATTGACCAAACCTTTGTTGGGTCCACTGGTAGTGGTTTCTCTTGCTTGTTTCTTTGGAAATCGTCACATGATGCTACAAAGTATTGGATAATGTTTTCATGGAATCCCAAAAGAATAATGAACACTTAATTCTTTCATAGGTTTTATGAAATCCAAAGTGATTGGATATCGGTGATGAATGTAGCTCCTCTATGACTCATTGTTTTAGGGCTAAGTCTTTTTCCAGAACAATATTCCCTTTATACCGCAATGTATCTTGTTTCCATGTACAAATTTTAGGTGGGTTGGGATCTATCCAAATTTGTTGGATGATCAGCCTTAGAGTATTGTTTGTTGGCCATTACCAACAGGCCTCCTCAAGCCATCCTGGACTTGGTAATGATAAGGAAAGGAGTGACCCATCCTCCTCGAGTTGTATGGATAAAGCATGAACCACAAAATTGTATTTACTCTTCTTATATATGATCTCATAATCATACCCCAACATATTGGTGACCAATTTATGTTGTTGAGGGGAAGACAACCATTATTCAAGCAAGTACTTCAAACTGTGATGGTCAGTCTTGATTTGAAAATTCCTCTCTATGAGATATGGGTGTCAATTCTCCACTACATGAAGGATAGCCATAATTTCCTTCTCATATGTGGTTTTTCCCAAATTGTGGTCACACAGTTGTTTACTTGTGAATGCCAAGGGGAGTCCTTCTTGCATCAATACTGCTCTGAAACCTCTCCTTGAAGCATCACATTCCAATACAAAAGTATTATTAAAGTTAGGTACTGCTAATACTGGAGTGGTGCATATGGCATCCTTTAAAGTAATGAAGGCTTGCACTACTACCTCACTCCAAACAAAGGCATTCTTTTTAAGGAGTGGAGTTAGGGGAGCTGAATTTTTTCCATAATTTTTTACAAATTTCCTATAGTATCCTATAAGTCCTAAGAATCCCCTCAAGATCTTCAGTGTTTTGGGATGGGGCCAATCTTGCAAAGAAACCACTTTCTTGGGATGAAATAGCACTCCCTCCCGACTTACAATGTGACCCAAATATTCAACCTCAGGATCCCCAGAAGCACATTTGGAGCACTTCACAAATAATTGGTTGTGTCTCAAGAGTTTTAAGAACTTATTAACGTGCTCTACGTGTGATTCCCATGATTTATTATAGATCAAGATATCATCAAAGAAGACTAACACAAAATTGTGTAGGAAGGGTTCAAAAATCTTGTTCATGAGGCTTCGGAAAGTGGACAGAGCATTGCAAAGGCCGAAAGGAATCACTAGAAACTCATAATGATCTTTGTGTGTTCTGAAAGTTGTCTTTGGGATGTTTTCCTCTTTCATTTTGATTTGGTGATATCCTGAACATAGATCAAGCTTAGTGAAAAAATTTTCTCCATGAAATTCATTAAGGACATCATCAATAACAAGTATGGGAATTTTTTCCTTGATCGTCAACTTATTGAGAGTCCAAAATTTAGGAAACATGTACCAAGTTCCTTCCTTCTTTAATACCATGACTATTGGTTATGAGTAAGGGCTTGCACTGGGATGTATGGCCCCTTCCTCCAACAACTCATGAATGATCTTTTCTATTTCATTATTTTGTGCAAAAGGGTGTTTATAAGGATGTATAATTGGTGGTTGGCTTCCTGGAATCAAGGGAATTCCATGGTCATTATCTCCTGGAGAAGGGAATAAACCATTTGGTTTATCAAATACCTAATGATTTTTTTCAAAGACTAGTTTAAATTTTGGGTGGATTTCTTGTGTCAGGTTATCCATAACCCGTATAGCATTAAATTGGGAAATAATTCGAGAATGGACTTTCTTTAGTAGCTTCTTCATACAATGAGAGTTGACTATTTCATGAGAGCCTGCCTGAATCCCTCAAAGGGTGTGTACATGACCCTTTTTAGTGAAACTCATATAGATATCTTTGAAATCCATGGTGATTGGTCCCAATTTGCATATACATTCTTCCCCCAATACTATATCACAACCACCCATATTGATGGAAAATAGAAGGGTTTTGAGTTGATAGTCTCCCATATGGAGTTTGACATTTTCTCATTTTCCCCCACATTTCATCATACCTCCATTAGGGATCATGATTTGAAAGTCTTGCATCATATGTACAAAATAATGGGTTCTTCTGTCTCTCTCTTGTGAATGAAATTGTGAGTATTGCCACCTTAGGAGAATAATGTCAAATGCTATTATACATTTCTCTATTGTTGCATGGACCCAAAGAGGGTTGTGGGTGTATAAATAGTCTTAATTTAGAAGTTTTTTCCTAGTGTGGCTCATTGTGTTATGTAGTCTAGTGGTGTTCTTCTGGCATGCCCCAAGATGGCATACCTGTCAAATTCTCAGTCAACATATTTTCAAAGTTGGCTAGGTTCTATTGTAACTTCTTATATAGATTCTTATCAAACTTCTCATTCAACCCATTTATGTTCTCCTAAATTATCTTAAGTTGACCTTCCACTAATTCCAACTTTCTTGTAGTAGAGTAGATGGTCATGTTGTCTAAGGAAGTATGAGGTGGTTTATAGGTGTTATCCTTCATGGGTGAGTTCATTGAAAAAAGTTATTGGGTCCCGAGGACAAGTGAATGTCAGGTGCTTTATCTCTCTAATATAAGTGTGGGTTCCAAGAGTAGTACTCGACCCAATATCTTATGGAACTAACCAAGGAGGCTCAATTGTGCCCTTAGTCGTACTACTCGACTACCCATGTACTAGAGAGAGGTCTCCCCGAGTGTTGTTCTCAGTGTACTATAGCAATAAGTTGGTTGATTGTCTTATCTAAAGTTGGTTTTAGGTATACCTAGAAGACTTCCTATATACCCAAGGGTATGTGGAAGTGATATTTCATATACAGGCATTGTCTAATATGGTACCACTTAGAGGGGTACCAATATGGGTTACAAGGGTTACCAACAATGTGATTCCACTTGTATTTCTTGTGTGTATTATTCCCTTACCACAATTTTACCCAATGAATGACAAATCATTGTGTTATTTAAGGATGTTGGAACACATCTCTAAAAAAGAAATATGAGTTTTCTAACACTAGATAAAGATCTTAAAATCACCAGAAAATAACTTGTGCAAGTTATGGTTTGATACCGAAAATGTAAAATGATCACAACTTCTACTATACTTCTCAATTTGGTTATCAGGACCCCAATTATGAAATTCCAAAACTTCTTTGGATATGTTGACACTAGTTTGATTGAAATATGTGTGCTCTATCAAAAGATATCTAATCTGTGAAATTTGTGGACTTCCTAGAGAGAAAAAAAAAACCCTAAAAAAGGTTGATTTTAAATCAATGATATCTCCACTTCCTGGACACCATTTTGGATGATTTGTGTTTTGAAATTGGATATTTATTTTAGAGGAATTCAATTCTTGAGTTGGATCCTATAAATTCTCCATAGAAAGTTTCATAAATTGACCTAAATGCTTCCATCCTCTTTTTTCCCATAAAAAACCATCAAAAAGAAAAAGAATCCCACTTTGTGCCCAAAAATTCACCCACTTCATGCCCAAGAAAGAGCTTTAATACCACCTATAGCGTACTTAACCCCAAAAATTCAAATAAATCACATAAAATATAATGCAAATCCCAAGAACACAAGAGAAAAAAAAAAGATAAACCCTAAAAAATATAGAGTTATATTCACTTTCCTCTTCAAGGGGGAAACCTCCAAGAGAAATGCTCCAAATACAATAACAATTCTTGAAAAAATGATGCATAACCTTCTACTATATATATAGCTATCCATATATAATCTTAACTAGGTATGGACCCCTTATAATGAGGGTCAACCAACTAATTTGGTCCTTATTAATAAAATGTAGTCATTTTTACAATGAGTGACTATTAACTAACTATTTAATGGGTTGTATTCAAGGAAGGTGGCCTCATACAATAATAAAGTATCTAAGTAAGGGGATTAGGGTAGGACCTTAACAGAGAGGTTGGTGATGTGGAAGTCATTGGATAAGAGTGTGCATTGATCATGACGTGACATGTAGCATACTACAAGGTCTTTCATTCTCAAACAATGGGGAAGCCAAGGAATAAAAAAAGAAGGGAATCAATGGGAGAACCTAACCCTCATTCATGATATTGAGGAAAATTATAACATTTGGAAGATAACATGGAAAAACCACGTTAGTGTCACAACCATAGATGATTTTAGGGGATAAATTTAGAAAATGGGCTATTTTTCCATGGTTTTTCCCAAAAAAAGATTAGTCAATTTCCATTTTTTCCAAAATATATTATTTTACCTTAAAAATCACCCAAATTTTATAGAAATTATATAAAAACCTTAGAAATTTGAATATTTTTACAAAACTATCCCCAAACATTTTACATTTTTCATATTAAGGACCAGTAATATTAGTCCAGGTTTCTACATTTCAATATAAATTTTCATCCTTAAAATCATCCCTGCTCACAACAATAGAAGTGTTCTCTATGTCAAAATGGATATGTCAGGCTCAAATGAGAGTGTTTCCAAGAAATTCAATTGGGCAATTAAGAAATGGTTAAACAACTTCTTAGTGAATCACTAAGCAAGCATAAACAAGGAAACATTGAATAGAGAAGTGGGTTTTGATTCATATTTTAGTTTGATCAAAATATGGACAAAATCTAGTAGCACTAGCAAACTGAAGCAAAAGAGTTGAAGGTTGACACTAGTCTATTATACAATATACTTGAGCCAAAAAAGTGTAACAACAAGAAAATAATCAATCATTTCATATTTAGAAAGGTCAATTAAGAAGCGATTATATAATAATTTATCTATTGATTTATTATTGAAATGCAATTTAACTAACATATGTCCATCTATTGAGCACCAAGAAAGATAAAAATGAATAGTAAAATTTTATGTGCTCAATCAATTAAAGTAAATATGAATTAACACTAGTTTATTTTATGTAGTGTATTTTTTATTCATTTTTATTATTATGGTCTTTATTTTATGTTGTCTCTTTTTTTCAATTTGTTTTTATTATTATAATTAATTTTAGTTTTCTAGCTTTTATTTTACATGTAAAAAAAAATCTATCTTAGTTTTATTAAAATTGTATTATTTTACACATCTCATCATATCTAATTATAAAACACGTTGTAATTAAGATATTAAATTAACTTAAATGTGATGTCTTAATTTTATTATTATTAATATTTTATGTAGTTTTAAGAATTGCATTATTTTACATATCTCATGTATAAAATATACCTTGCTTTTCCATTAAAATATTAAGTTTATTTCATATTATTATTATTATTAATTTATGTTATTATTTTTTTCACTATGTGATGAATTGTTTTACACCCATTACATATAAAACATCTCACTTCTCCATGCTCCCAAGCAACCTCTCCAAAATTTTGCTTAATATCCTTCAATTCCATAATGCTCTATTGTTATATATTAGGATTTTGAAACATTGTAATAATGTTCTACCTTACATCATCTAGTGTTCTTACATTTCCTTGTGGTGTACTTTGTATAAATTTCATGTGCCAATACAACGCTTATCCTTTTAAGGTGGTTTAAAACTCCACCATCTTGGTGTTAGGTGTGGTACCCTTCACATTCCATATGGCTTCACACATAACAAATGTTGTTTAGTGTCTCTATAACCTTACTTGAAATCTCAAGAGAACACTATAAAACTTCCCTATATTTCTACAATAGCACTTACTAGGCCGTGAACAAAGAAAATCTCCCTTGGTCTTGGAAAACTCATGAGGACATGGCTTCCACTTCCAAATAAACTAATACTACTAACCAGATCACTTCCAATATTCAAGATTCCACTAGTGTTAGGATTACTTCCACTCTTTCCCACCATACCTCGTGATTCCTACTAACTACTGAGTTAACCTAGATTACTACTAATAATGTTTTTTGATGTTACCTCATCAACATTAGGAAGTGTGAGGGGTGGTGTCCATACTAGGTTGGTTAAACTCCTTTAATAGTTGGAACACATTTGGAAATGCCTCATTTGGTTTGTGTTGACCAAAAATTTGGTGTTGTTTTCCAAATTTTAACTTTGTTGGAAGCGATCTAATTTTTCTTCTTGTGTTCTGATTGGTCCTTCAAAAAACCATCTTATTTCTGGGTTGACAACATGAATTGAATAGGAAATTTAATTATGCACATTTAGTGGATGGTTGGAATAGGTGCATGTACGAGTCTCAAAGTTTTGAGACCATCACAATTTTTGAAGCTTTCTATCGTGTGAGTGGGAAATTGGTGGAATTAAACTCATGGGCCAAACAATATGCATACATATTTTTTATACAATATATAGAATTATTTTAATAAATATATATAAATTATTGTCTTTTGATTTTTCATTAGTACGATTCATAAATTTTGAAGGGGTTTTTGTGTACTATAGGACATGATTCTTTGTAATAGCTTTCACAAATTACAAGGAGTTTTAATTGAATTCTTTTATTCTAATTAATTGATGAATTATTTGGGTTTGATCACGATATAGTGTGTTATAATCCACTAAGGTGAGGTTCTTCCTAAAGTTACAGGTGATGTGGTTGGCGACTTGCAAGAGATCCAATTTTTGGGCTTGTACAAATCTATGAGAGTGGGTAAGAAGTCTTGTGCATCTAGTATCTCTCTTTTAACTAGTTGGATGTCATATTAACATATGTATCTGCAATTAGTTTCTTTGGTTGTTGTTGGATAGAGTTTTATTTATGCATAGTGCAGCTACTTCTGCTGTGTTGTTGGTTTTTTCAGATGCAAGTCAAGTCGGCCATGGGCTATTATAGAGACTATGTAAGCCAAAAATAGTCAAAGGTGAACAGGGAGAGAAGGTGTGTTGTTTTGAGGTTGTATTGTTCACTTTGTTTTTGGGTTGCTTAATGTGTTTATCTACTATCTCATCTATTATGGTTCAAAAAGACAGAGTTGTTCTGAATTTCCAAGTGCCACGAATCACAAGTTGCGGGAGTTCTAGGAATCTATATCAAAGTGTAAGAAATCGTATGCATTGTATGATATATTCCAAGGAAGATTAGGCCCTCGTTCTTATTTTTCATTTTCATAATTTAAGTTAAGTTGGTCGTGGGCTATTTCGAACATTGCATAGGACATAAAGAATTAGAGTTAAGAAAAAACAAAAAAGGTGTGTTGTTGTTAGCTTCATTTTTCTTCTTATTTTGCAGTTGCTTGATGCCATGAAGATAGTGCAGGTGTAAAGTTACGGAGAAGTGCATTATTTTCCATGTGTTGTAGAACAATGTTGTTTTTAGGCTGGATGCATTTCATATGGTGCTAGGGATTATTTAGTTGGTGCATTGTATCGTGTTCCATATGTTTTTTTTTTTTTTTTTTTTTANGGGAGGGGGTGGCTTGATTATAATATAAGAAGGTATAGTTCAGAAAGACGAACATTTTTCAGGTTATACATAACCTTTTTATATTAACATATGGCCGCACTCAGTGCAACTATGTCTTGTTCCCCTCGACAGTAGGAAGAGGAATATCACTAGCACAACCAACACTATGTATTTTCAATGCTTGTACGGAGAATTCATGCTAGTTATTGTCGTGAAGTTATGTACCTTCGCATGGAGAATTATGATGCGAGATATAATTTGGACGACATCTCAGTCATTTTTCAGATGTTGATTTTGTTGAATTCGCAAGAAAAGGGAAGTGATTTAGAACTGCTCCCAAGTGAATGCCATGTTATTTTCAGCATCTCCAATAACTATTGTCGGGGCACTGCCTGAGTGTAGAAGGCCAAATGTTATGAATTATCTGCACATGTGTTGAAAATAGACCAAGTGTTTACTGTGTGAGGGGAATAGCTATGTAGAGGGTGAAAATATGGCCATAGAAAAAAATCACATCCAACCTTAAAAGTAGCCAAGTAAAAATGATTTTGACTAGAAAATTGTCCAAAGGTAAATATATCATAGAGATGATATTTCCCCAAGGCCGAGAGCATGACGTCAATCCGCTAAAATTTCTTTTACACATATATTGACTACCTTTCGAATAGAAATAACCATAATAAAAAACCATTGAGTAGTCCACATAAAAGCAATGCATTTTCTTTGCACTGCTTCTAGATGTGCGGTCTTTCCTCCTAAATCAGAGCAAATCAATTTACCATAAATCAGTGACATATCTTGAAAATTACGTTGCTTGTCACAATTAGGGATGCAAAACTAAAGGAAATGTGGAGGTGCATAAGTGCAACAATGTGAGAGGATGACCTGTGCAAGTTCTCCACACAAGGCATAAAAATAGACCAAGTATATTTATGCTAACTACAGAAGTGTTGTGGCATCTAAGCACAACAATGCCAAACCATAGGCAATATGAAATCTCATTGCAAGGGTTGAAATCATGGATTCTCTACACGAGGATTAAAAATAGACTAAGTGATCGATTTTCAAAGCACATTCCTGTGAAGGGAATCGAAATATGGCACCAACAAAAGCATCCACACAACTTGAGAAAAATATAGGTATAAAGGAATTCCAACACAAATTTTTTGAAACATAAATAAATCAGAGAGATCAGATTGCTTCAAGACCAAGTGCATCGTGTGTATTTACTAAGGTGTGTTTTCCAGACACATGAACAAATTTCAGAACACAAGTAACTGATCACCTCGGTTCCGATACCTAGTGTTTTTTTTTCTAGATTGTGCATAATTTTTTTCTATTGCAATATTCATATTCTCTATAGTGGCATATGCTCCATAGAGAAAATGCTTGCTCTATTTTCATTCCTTGTGTGGGGATTCTACACTTTCGACCCTTGCACTAAGAATCCATGCCACTTATGGTTTGGCATTGGCACAATTGGTTTCTTGGACACTTGTGCAATTGCCAGAGTGATGTCATTAGCACTTCCACACATTTGTATATCACATAGAGCCAATACTTGGTCTATTTAGAACTTGGATTATATTCAAATATTATGCGGAGAACTGATATGTCTCCTCTTTTTCACTGTTGTAGTTCTGCATCCCCTCACTTCCAATAGTTCTGCATGAGGGATTGTGACAAGCGTCGTAATTTTGCAGGATAGCTCATTGATTTATGGCACATTGGTTTGCTCCAATTTATGAGTAAATTGCAGGGATCTAGAAGCAATGTGAAGCAAATCTGTTGGTTATATGTTAGTTTCTCAATGGTTTTTGTTTATCATTTCCCCTATTTGAAAGGTAGTTGATATATGTGGAAAATACAATTTAGCAAATTTGCATCTCGTTGTTTGATAGTGTGTACTCCATGCATAGTGCATTTACTTGGTTTCAATCAAATTTGCATTCGCATTGGTGTAATGTTTAAGCAAACCATTCCTCTTTTTTCACCTGTGTTGTTGAATCAAATGGTTGAATGAAATATTATTGATTTGCATCATATATACAAAAGAAATTTAGTAGCAGCTTATTATTTTTCTTTTTCATGGGTAGATTAAATTGGTGAAGAGCTATTTCAAAAACTCTATAGATAAAAAAGGAATCAAAGATAAACATAAACAAAAATAAGCCATGTTGTTTCGAGATTGATTTTTTTTCCACAATTTCTTGATGTTGTATACATAGCTCAAGCATAATCTGAATGATATAAAAGAAAACATGGAAGATATAATGTCATCAGAGCATTAAAAGAACTATGTTCTAGAACTGTACACAAGGTTGAAAACATCACTATAAATAAACAATGGACTATTATTTTGGACTTTCAATCTAAAATGCATGTAAGTCATAGTAAACATTGGCATGTTGAATTACACAGACATTCGAACACATATAGGCATATTTACATATTCACAAATTTGTATTTCTTTGTTCCTAAATGAAAGAATATTTTCATATTGTTGTTACGTATTTAGAAAGTTATTGTTTTTGTGTTGGATTAAGAAATTATGTTGGACATGACAAGCAGCTGATATAACAGAGATTATGGTCGCAGAGAAAATAAAATATTGGCAATTTGCATCTGCATTTGCATCTCATTGTCATCCATCTGCATTGCTATTTTGCTGATTCGATGTACAATAAATCAAAACAATCACCAATGTTTAAAAAGAAAATAGGGAAAAAAAGGAAACATGAAATAAGAATTGGAGAGGTACATTTTTCTAATTTTATCTATATACTATTCGTTTTCTTCTTGTTTGGTGTTTGTTAATATTGTATATTTCATGTGATTTTGAAATAAGAATTTATTTTCGCATTCATTTCATTTGGTGCACTCCAAGGCATCTGCATATTAAAGGTTTAGTGGCAAACCACACAAGTTGTCACCTGAGACGATTTGGGAATTACACAAATTGGCTCACCTTCTATCAAATGTGAATGGACAATGTATTGAACCAAAATTCTTGGACTTGCATTCATTGGATGATAGTGCATTAACGAAGTAATAAACATACAACATCAAAAAAGATAACCATGAATTGAGGAAAGACACATTGGATGGCAAAACAAAAATAGAGTTTAGATTATTTTCAATTGATACGAACGACACATACAAAGGTAGACTAGTACATTTCATAGAACTGTGTTTTGTACTTTTCTTATTTCGATAATGGTTGCATGGCTCTGCACCATGGGTTGTGTCTTGTTAATATTTTCTTGTCCTGTTGTTTGACGCTTATCTGTCAAAGGGAAACAATATTTGGGGACAAGATGATATTCTTTATTTATATTTGTTAACCCTATCGCTTGATGCAGTGAGTGTTATAGAGAAGCAATAAGAGAAAGTGAGGACAATGTTGACATCTAGTGCACAATGGTTTATTTTTCTAGAGATTTCTCCCTAATACATACTTCTAACACTAACATTTGATACTTAATGAGCTTCGAACGCTATTATCTTGGTGGTCCTCGACTCAAGAAATATTAGGAAATCATAAAAATGCTACCTTGTTGTGAGTGTTATGAATGTGGCTAGGTTGGATACCCACACATTGCTTGAGCAAGTGCAAACAATCTGTCTCGATTGTTGTTGTAGATCGGCAAAATGTTTTGGATGAGTAGAGTCATCCCGAAGGTAGCAGTTGGATTTGGTGTACATTTGGTTGGGCTGAAAATGTCTCTCTGCTTAGGCTTCCTCTATGTCAGTGAAGTGTGTGTGTTCTTCATCCTGCATTCTAGGAATCCAAGTACTAGATAGCCCAAGTCCAACAGCTAAAACTTTTCCTGGTTACTCGGGCACTTGCACATGACAAGGACTGAGTAATTGCTCCAATGGGCAGGCCCATTGTCATCCAATTGTCTAGTTCAACTTGGTTGATAAGAAGGAAGAGGAGGAAAACTACAACCATATAGGGGGTATTCCACAGAATAGACATGTCAAGTTTAGCAAAGGTTTTGATCCATGGTGGCATGCACAACAGATGTTGGCTCAAAGAGATGGCAAACCGTAGGAACTTCAAAGAATAGTTCAAGAAACTATTTGGAGAGGCTAGGGATACTACTCATCGATTGTATCTTGGCCCCCCTTCCCAATAGTTTCCTTCTCAGTGTCAACTAACGTGGGAATGGAATGGTGGGACTGCAAGTGATCTGCATGAAATTTGGGTTGTAACAAATCATATGTTTGCTAGGAGAAGCCATGGATGTGGGGAATTTGTGGTCAAACTATGATTCCTAGGATAAATGGACTTGATGGTTGGGTGGTTGGTGGAACTAATCAATTGACATCTCGTGGGAGCTCTATTTTTGGAGAAATGGGGATTGGTCATGAATACTATGGCCTTGGGAATTCGTATAACTAGCTATAAAGATGACTAGAAATTGGAGTTGCAATATTCTCTTTTTCATGTCGGTGTTCCTGTACTGATACATTGCAATTCAGATCTAGGATCCTTTAATAATGTATGTAGTGGAATCAATTCATCGTACTCCTAGTGGCCCTTGCATAGTGTGGGGTCATAACTATCTATGCACGTCGTCCGTGTGTGATATGGCTGGATTAGATTGGTTGAAGCCTTAATACTACAAAACTCCCTATAGTCCTTGTCTCACCTATGTGAGAGTGTCATTTTTTCCAGTCTCCTATGTTTTTCCCATGTCTTTTCCTGTAATTTGATATCTGCAAATTTTTTGACCTATCAAGTTGTCTTGTAAATGGCTAGGTAAAGAGCCTTTTGATGAAAAGTTTTTTTGAAGATGGTTACATCTCAAGTTAGTACATAAATTGCATGTAGAGAACACACTTATACAGAGAGGGGGGTGAATCAATATAAGGCTATATTTTTCTTTTTAAAATTCATATAACATAATGAAGAAATCGCATCAGTATAACAACCAAAAGACATAATATTTAACGTGGAAACCCTTTCGGGAGAAAACAACAAAAACTTCTCCTTTTTTTTTTAATTTGTAGGCATCAACCTACAATTACAAAATTTTGTAGGCACCAACCTACTAGAGACACAAATCCTCACTGCTATTCATAGGCACCGACCTACAAGAGACATTGATCCTCTCTGATATTTATAGGCATCGACCTACATGAGACATTGATCCCCTTTGATGTTTGTAGGCACCGAACTACAAGAGACATTGATCCCCTTTGTTGTTTCTAGGAACTGACCTATAGGAGACATTGATCCACTTTGTTTTTTGTAGGCAGTGACCTACATGAGACATCGATCCCCTTTGTTGCTTCTATCTTCACAAAATATTCTCTGTTCTCTTTACTTCTACTTATGCTCTGCCTTCGCTAGATATTCTTGCTTCTTTTTCAACTTCAGCCTTAGATCTTGCACTGTGCCACATTTTTTCTCATAACCCTCTTCTTTATTTATACTTTTCCACAAGTTTTTCTTGAAAATTCATGTTCTTTTGAAAAGTCACTACTTTTATTAAATAACAATTAATTTTCTCCCTTTATTTTTAATTCACTTTTTACCATACCATGGGTAAAATACCACCATGGTTTGTAAATCCATGTGCACATACTATTTTCACTTTCACTTTTACCCTTTTTAATCCATTTCCATGTTTACTTCACTTTTACATAAACTCCACTTTCACTTTTACCTTTTTAATCCATTTTCATGTTTACTTCACTTTTGCCTTTTTCTTTAATCCAATTTCATGTTTACTCCTCTTTTACATAAACTCCACTTCCACCTAAATTTTCAATTTTTGTTATTTATCAAAGCCATATTTATATTTAATCCACTTTCATTTTTACTCCACTTTTAGGTAAAACCAGTTTCCTCTTAACTTTTCCACTTTTGTATTTATTAAAGTCACATTTATATTTGATCACTTACTAACCTTTGACATCAATGACAATATTTTATTGAACAATATCCCCCCTTTTCATTGATGGCAACCCTATACTCAAAAACATGTAATCCTCCAAAAACAGAAAGAGTTCTCCCTTGTCTACAACTCGACCCTTGTCTATAATTCTCCTCCCCCTGTCTATACTTTCCCACTGTGTGTAATTCTCCCCCTTTAACATCAATGGAAAAGGTATGCTCCCCCTGGTTTGTGCTTATTTACTCATGAGATGAGAGGGATATCACTCCTAGCTTCTATAAATGTTTCTCTCGGAAGGTTTTTTGGTAAAACTCATCTGCAACTTGTTTCTCGGTGGAAATGTATTCCATCTTGACACTTAGTTCAACTACTTGTTCTCTTATGAAGTGGTACTTGATGAGAATACACTTCACCTTTTTCTACATAGTTCCTTTTGTTTTGATGCTCCCCCTTAGAATGTGCTTTCTCTTGTATTTTTCTTAAGTAGCTTCCCCTATGAATGTACTATATTTTCTTGTTGTAATTGTTGATTCGTCTCTATTTTGCGGTCACTCTCCTGAACTACTCTTTTTTTTTAATTTAATAAAAATTTTCCAAAGACTTAATAGATGTTTCACTATCATAGTATTATTAACTATTCACAACTGATAATATTGACTTCCTTCAACATTTTCTCACAATCTACTTCGCAAGAATGAATGGTCTACTATTGTTCAAAAACTGTCCATCTACAACTTATCACATCTTCATGTGTTTTTAATCTTCAAGTTGGTATGTGCCTTTATAGTTTTTAAGGGATATTCCTCTTTCACAAGTATGTTGTTGATTTGGTAGTGCTTGAATGTCATCAAACCACCATCCAATTTTCCTTCAAAAATAATTTCTTGAACATGGTCAATGTTGGTCACAATGTATAGAATATCTATGTGGACTTGTCTTTTATTTTTCATAGTAGATACTCACACCATGCCGAATCCCAAAGTTTCATACACCACTCACAAAGTCTTTTGAGTTTTCCTTCGAAAAATGTGTGGTGTTGTCAAATTTCATTCCTAGCTGTAAAAAAACCTTCAATTTCTAAAGAAGGAATGTCCATAATACTGAATGAAAATTATATGCATGTTACTTGAAATATAACTTCCTCCACTTGCATTTTTTCTGTCATCAACATTGTTTGCCTCAATGGTAAAGACTACTCGAACATGATACACCAACACTCATGAATAAGTTTTGAACATTGTCACCAACAATACAAGATAATCATTCTATGTTGATCCAGACAATCTCTGTGTCCAATATAAGCAATAGTACATATCCAACAATAGTTGAACATGGTTGGGTTTGTCTCAGCAAATCCAAGTCGATTCAACAATAAATAGTTGAGTCATCAAGAATACATCAGTTGGGCTCGCATATCAAAAACTTCAAGTATTCCCCCTCTAAGGGATAAAAAAGTGGTAGCAATAGTTTTTGTCGAAAGTTCCAGTTGAAGGACTACCTAGTCGAAACTCCAGTTGATTGTCATGTCGGGTCGATTCCTAGTCTACCAATTCCATGGAAATCATCAGTAAGTAAGAGAAGTGTTGCATGATTGTACATCCGATGATACACAACAATATGAATTCCTCAAACATATATTCAAATGATTCCATGAACATCCATCAATCCAACCACAATCTATCATGGTAGTTGGCATTCGTCCACAAATTCGACTTTCATGTCTCTTCTACAATGATCTGAGAGCATGATTTTCACTCCTTCGATTTTTATGGTGAGGATGATTATAGGGCACAATTTTATTTTATTTTTATCAGAGGAAGTAGGCTAAGGGTTAGGTTCAATTATGAGAGTAGAAAAACTCGGCATATCAACAACAATGTCATTTGTAACAACATGATCAATTGTTGGCATGTGAGGAGCATGTAGCTCATCAATATTTTTGACACAATCAATAGTAGATTTTTCTTCTAGAAAACCAATCTGAACTCCTCCTGCAACAAATAGAACTTCCTCAGTTGTAGCAAGGCCAGGTGTAGGTAGGGATGAAACAACAACATCATATCCAAGACCAGTCTTAATGAATGGAGAAATTTGAAAATTATTGATATCATCTAACATTTCAATACTCTTTTCAAACTTAAATCTTTTTTTCAACTAAGCAATCGAATTGTCCAAATACTTTCTTAAGGAAACAATCTCATATTCTAGCTCTTTGCAATTTTCTTCCTTTTTTCTTCAGTTGGATTCTCACCACTTCTTCTATCCTTCTTGCCTCTTCTAATTGAACTTTTAGGCTTATTATAATATTTTTTTATTCTTCAAGGATTTGTGACATTTTGGCTTTTGAATCATGATCCTCTTCTTCATATGTGTGTAGTTCCTCCTTTTGTTTCAAATTCATTTTCCTAAGATTCTTTATTTCTCTTAAGGCACAGATGAGTTCTTCTTCAAGACCTACTTCTCCATTTGTTTCAGTGTTTTCCTCTTCTTATGACTCTATCATTCTATTGTCTTCATCAAACTTTGTTTCGATTTTCGTAAAGAGAGTTTTTTATTTATCACTACTGGAACTGCTTTCATTTCTTTCTTCAAACAAATCACTGGCCCCTTTTTAGTAGAGTTGCTTATTCTTCTTATAAGGGTTCTTCATGTTTTCATGATTTTTCTATTTGTGGATAATTTTTTTTTTATGACATTTTTTGTTTACGTTATAGTCTTCTTCACTATCACTACTTTCACTTTTTTCATATGGAAACTCAACAACAAAATATCCTACTTTTCCACAGTTAAAGAATTTAAAGGAAAACTTACCTTTGTATTTTCCAGATCCCTTTTTGAGTTTTATCAGAAAATTTGCTTCCTCTGTGTTAGATTCACAGCTGGAACAATCGCTTGATTTGTGCTCTTTGTTCTTCATCTTATTTGAGGATTTGAAAGTTTCTTCCCTTTTTGATGGATTTTCCTTTTTAGTCCTCATTTCATATGCAGTGAGGATCCCATGCAATTCATCCATTGTTAATTGATCAAGATCCTTCATTTCCTCAATGGAAAAAACTTTGGCATCAAATATTAAGGGGAGTAACCTCAACACCTTTTTTACAATGATCAATTCTTCAATTGTTTCACCAAGTCCTCTAATGGTGTTGATAATTTCATCCACACGTAGGAGATAGGATGCAAAATGTTCTTCATCTTTCATATTCAAACTCTTGAATTGTCTTTTATGAGTTTGGAGCTTAACCTTCTTGACCTTGTCATCGCCTTCATGGATGTTTTGAATCTTGTCCCAAATTTCTTTTGTTGATTTTCAATACATTACTTTGACAAAATCTGACTCTGGTAGTCTGCACACGATGTCATTTGAGGATTTTGCATCATTTTCATTAGCATTTTTTCCGACCGTATCTATTGGTGGATTTTTTAGGGTTATATAACCAGTGACAATCGATTTCCAAATATAAAAACTAAGGGCCATTAGATATTTTAACATCCTTATACTCTAGAAGGAATATCTTGTTCCATCAAACAATGCAGCCATGTTTGTAGAGAAACCTTCCTAACTAGCCATATGTGCTCCCGAGATCTACCTTCCAGTAGTTAGACTATTTCCAAAGGAACCTGCTAGGTTGTCAATTGTTGAGGACACACTTATACTAATAGGGGCGGGTGAATTCGTATAAAGATACATTTTTATTTTTAACATTAATAAAACATAATGAAGCAATCACATCAATATAACAACTAGAAGACACAATATTTAACGTGGAAACCCTTTCAGGAAAAAACCACATTTTTTTTTTTTTTTAATTTATAGGCACCAACCTACGATTACAAATGTTTGTAGGCACCAACCTACTGGAGACACCAATCCCCACTCTTGTTTGTAGGCACCGACCTACAAGAGACATCTATCCCCTATGATGTGTGTAGGCACCAACCTACATGATACATTGATCCTCTCTAATGTTTGTAGGCACTGAGATACCGGATACATAGATCCCCTTTGTTGTTTTTAGGCATCGAACTATAGGAGATATCAATCCCATTTGTTGTTTGTAGGAACCAACCTAAGGAGAAACCAATCCCATTTGTTGCTTATGTCTTCAAAAAATATTATATGTTCTCTTTACTTCTGCTTTCGCTCTTCCTTCACCAGATATTCTTGCTTCTTTTTAAACTTATGCCTCAGATCTTACACTGTGCTCCCTTCTACTTTCACTCTGCCTTAGTTTTGTACTTACTCCTTTTTCTTTTGCCAGATCTATTTTCTAGAACATCAGATATGATCTTCCCCAATATTTAATTGTCACTCCTTGAATGATCTTCAATCATCACTCCTTGAATGATATTCAATCATCACTCAAATTGTATGCATAAGAATATCACATTTTCACCCACATACATTTTTTCTCATAACCCTCTTATTTATTTATACTTTTCCATAATCTTTGCTTGAAAATTCATGTTCTTTTGAAAAGTCATGATTTTTATTAAATAATTATTAATTTTCCCCCTTTCTTTATTTTTAATTCACTTTTTACCATACCATGGGTAAGATACCACCATGGTTTATAAATCCATTTGCACTTTTACTTTTACCCTTTTTAATTCATTTTCATGTTTACTTCACTTTTACGTAAGCTCCACTTTCACTTTTACCTTTTTCTTTAATCCACTTTCATGTTTACTCCTCTTTTACGTAAACTCCACTTCCACCTAACTTTTCAACTTTTGTTATTTATTAAAGTCATATTTAAATTTAATCCACTTTCATTTTTACTCCATTTTTACGTAAACTTTATTTCCTCTTAAATTTTCCACTTTTGTAATTATTAAAGTCACATTTATATTTGATCACTTACTAACATTTGACATTAATGACAATATTGTATTCAATAGGGGGATGTTTGTAGCTTCAATACCAATCATCAATTTACAATACTTGTCATATGATAGTTTACAAAAAGTTAATGTCCATGTCATATTGTTTAAGTTTAGCAAGGAAGTTTGTCTCTCGACCTTCTTTAAATTGTTGTCGAAGCAATATTGTTATTGGAAGGTGTCCTACACAAGATATCTGCACAAGAATTTTTATTTTATTTTTCTATCTGACACTTGGTTTTTTAATGCATTTTGGTAAACATGAAACATATGAATAATACATTATGAAGGTCGGATTGATTTAAGGCCAAGTGCATAGGGCATATTTACTAACATGTGATTTCCATGCCTGAGTTAGTTACGGAATATGGGGAATGATTAATAGAAATCATTATAAATCTCATAGAAAACCACAACATTTACTTCGCACAAGTTCTAAATAGCCTCATTTTTTCACAAATGTGAGCAAATAAAAGTGTCATAAATGACTTGGTCATCATGCAAACTACATGGCCTATTAGTGTAACATCCATGTTACCAAGATGATTTGATACCATAATGTAACATACATGTTTCCAAACTTCTTTGTTACCAATCTATAACATCCTCGTTACCAAACTTCTCCGATACCAACTTGTACATCCATGTTACCAAACTTCGTTGATACCAAATTGTAATGCACCCAGCCTCCTAGTTGGATATTACACTCTAAAACCAACTTCAAATGTTACCCGACTTCATATTACTACTAAGAAACGCTACTCCAAAATTTAGTGTGAAAATTTTACTCTATAACATTGGTCTGCACAAAAATACTTGAAGTAATGCACTCAACCCCAAGCTTAGTCGCACCACACAAACTTTCCTCTTTTTACACAACTTATAACAGCGGAAGTAACACAATAAAACTACGCACACAAGCATATTGATCACACAACTTTAATGTGTGTGCAATCCGATATGAACATGTGTTCACTACTGCATGCACAACCATTCTGGTGTCACACGCCAATTATTTTTTCCTTGTGCGAGCAGACTGCTTCCTTGTGCGCACAAGCGAATCCATTCTCTTGTGCACATAGAGTATTCCCTTGCACAAATGAAAATTCTATCTTCACCTCAGAGACTCATGACCATTATAATAAGGTTAACTTAACATGAATAACTAATAACAATTGTCATACTATGCATGTATGACTACACATACTAAATATCAACACAACACATGCATGTGTAAGCAAAATTATACAGAATAACAACAATTACTTATATGAAACAACATACAATAATTAAACCCATATTGGACATAGATAATTAAGCACACAGTAAATGAGACAAGCACATAAAGACACTTATCTTTTATGAAAAGTCACCAACTACATGCAGAACTTAGACATTCCTCCCAGCCATAAAGGTTGTTGCTCATATACTTTCAACAACATATCACCCCAAGATGGGGATTAAATACACCAGGGAAAAAGGGCTCATAATGCCATGCTAAGGTCATATAATCAACAAAATTGTTCAGTCCAAGGTGTCACTGTTGCAATTAGCCTACAATATCTAATTCCCCACATGCCTATTCCACCGAAGGAAGTGTACCCCTTCTCTACTCAATATCCCCTTGGATGCCCCACTTCCCTTCCATGCTTTTAGCAATAGGTTGGACATGAAGTCTCAGAGACCTGCAACTAATGCCTAGTGCACCAAGGAACAATCCCCAACAAAACTCTCACCTGGAGATGATGCTCATGGGTTTGACAACCTGTCTCTTTGACATAAAATATCTCACCTAGAGAGAATGATCATAGGCCTGAAAACCTGTCTCTTCGATAGAAAAATAATCTAGTTATAATACAAAAATCCCCTTCTACGCACGAGAAATGAATCAACCCCCCAAAAAGAATGAGTTTTCCCTCCCCAAAATACACTAAATCCATCAATATATATTGCATGCCTTAAATTGGAAACTTGTTACCTTCATAACTATCTTTAGCCACTTGGTGACTCATTCCCATCCCTCAGGAACTTAGGATAAATAAATATCCATAAATTACACTTTTTTGAAATATCGATAAAATACTCCCTAGGACTTAAGTCCCCCCCCCCC
>ML798294.1:147358-162399 GCA_009831015.1 Picea engelmannii | reverse complement strand
AATATTATTTATCTTTGTAATTGAAAAATAGTCCAGATTGGACAGATGCTTTCCTGTTCGGAAAGTGGATTGAGATTTTTGACGGATAGTGACTTCCCATTGTAGTTAACATGGGAGGCAGACTGATTGCTGATGTATCATAGCCATCGACTTCCCATTATGGGGAGTGGTCTAGGATAGTCATTCTTCTTGGCAGTCACTCTGAGTAGTGGTCAAGTAGAATGGTCCACCTCGCCGAGCATTCATTATTTCGAAGTTCACAGTTGTGAGCAGTTTCGAAGAATCGTCCGTTTTGGAGGTTGATGCAGGACAGACATTCCTCAAGGGTTATACATTCTCTCTAGGTTACACTTTAGTGTCGGAGGAATGGCTAAGGGTGGGGAATGGTCCGGACAGTTATTCCTCGAGGGCAGACTCATTCTCTCCAAGTTACACTTTGTTTAGCGTCAGAGGAATGGCCCAGGGTGGGGAGAAGTCTAGGCTCAACAATCAGGGACAGTTATTCCTCGAGGGAAAACTCATTCTCTCCAGGTTACACTTTGTTTAGTGTTGGAAGAATGGCCCAGGGTGGGGAATAGTCCAGGACAGTAATTCCTTAAGGTAGACTCATTCCCTCCAGGTTACACTTTGTTTAGTGTCGGAGGAATGGTCCAAACATTTCTCGAGGGCAGACTCATTCTCTCCAGGTTACACTTTGTTTAGTGTCAGAAGAATGACCCAGGGTGGGAAATGGTCCAGGTTCATAAATCAGAAATAATCCTTCTTCCTTGGTTGAGAAGAATGGGTCAGATAGCCCATTGTTGATATTCTATATTGAGGGCAGACATTCTTTCAGATCTCACAGACGTGAGTTAAAGATAGGCCCAGATGATTATTGTTGATATTCTATATTGAGGGCAGACATTCTTTCAGATCTCACAGACGTGAGTGAAAGATTGGCCTAGATGATTATTGTTGATATTCTATACTGAGGGCAGGCACTCTTTCAGATCTCACAGACGTGAGTGAAAGATTGGCCTAGTTGATTTAGTTTTTATCATAACATTGTTTCTATGTAGATGAAGACTACTGTGGTGGCAGACATTCTTTCAGATCTCACAGACGTGAGTGAAAGATTGGCCCAGATGATACAGTTTCTATCATAACATTGTTTCTATGTAGGATGCTCTCAGATGTTTGTTATGAAGACTATATGACAGTAGATGAGGACTATTATGGTGAATATGTTTCACTGTTCGCAACTATACGTTGTTGATCAAGTACTTGTATGTTACTTGATGTGGTTGTAGTTGTGTACTACTATGAATAGACACAGTTGTGTTCTATTCTTGTTCTAATTACCTTGAAGACTATCAGCAGATTATTGGAGATGATGATCATTCAGATGAATCATGAATAAAGATTTTCCAGACGAAAAACAGTTCAGAACTTTTACTCCTCTTATATCACTCTATGGTGAGAGTGACTTATCCAGCATCATATCTAACTACTCAGATGAAGTATGGTTTCAAGAGATGATGCAGTTGATAATGATGGTGATGCTCATGATCTAGTCATGAAATAGTCTAGATGACTATATTGATGCTACCGGGTAAATGGTATATTTTGTGCTCAAGTCCATTATCTGTAAATACCTCTCTAGCTAGGAGGGAGTGTTAATATTATGGTAGCTGCGGGAGGTATTTACCCCCATGTGTGAACCTGACAAGAATAGAAGACTCTGGGAAGCAAGAGAAACCCTAATGAGTTGGCTAATAACCCTAGAAGCCTTGTCGTCTCAAGAAGATAATTTATATTAGGATATTAGCCTCGAAGAGAAGAAGTCGACTAGAATTAATAATAATATACTAAACAGACACATACCCAGAAGGAGAAGTCGTCCCCAACAAACTGGCAGGATTACTATAAATACAGGGCGCCCGTTCTCATTTGTAGCATCTCAGCAGTTGCAGACAGAGCCAGTTCTGTGCAGCAGTTTCCCAATTGGTGCGCACTGCAGTTGCAGTTTGGTGCGCAGGTTTGGAGGAGGGTTGCAGCTGTAGCTAGTTTCAGTATTGGCTTAGATGTCTCTTGGCTATGGTTTGGGACTATATAATCAGTCTTTTATGTTGCACTATCCTTGGGGAGAGATGTGCTGCCCTTTGTTTGGCTATCTAGCTTAGGGTTTTCTTTCGAAGGAATTTCTCAGTCAAGGTTAAGGTGCTCGGAGGGAGGCTTCGGCCTGTGGTTGGGTGATGAGGGTATCGTCAATGGTAAAACAAGCACACCATATTCTATATTCTAACACTTTGGTCTCCTATCTCTTCACTTCTTCCTGGCCTCTGACAGTTTCCCTTCTGACAGACCCATATGTGACATCAATGGTCAAATCCTCATCGTCTAATCCTCCAATGGATCAACGACTATCGTTGGCTCGGATTTCTCTCCATTGGATTCCCAATAAAAACTTATACCAGGATACACTGACTACTACATACTCCAACCAATGGTCTATATCTGCTCTCTGCACCGAATAAAAAATTGTGAACCACCCTGACTAAAAATATTGGTTTTCTCCAAGTTAACAGTCTTATTTAGGACATGACCTTTTTCAAGGTTTCCTTTGGGCCATCACTAAAGTTCAAACAAACCTCCTTGGATCTTGTCACTAAAAAAATTTCATCTTGACCTTGGATGAATATTTTCATATCTTGCAAGATTTCCATTTAAAAACAAGAGGTTTTCACCAGGATCAAGCTTCCCTAACTACTTAGAAAAATTTCATCAACTTTAGGGTACTCCTTTCAATTTTGGATGAATTTTTTATTCATATCTTTCAATATGTCCACTTGAAAACCCTTAGTCCCTTCAATATTGCACCCATTATGGACATTACAACCCCATTGAAAGTTTATGTCTTGCAATCTTTCCATTTCACGAACTTGCGGAAATTATTGCGACACACCCTACTCTTGTACAACTTGCTTGGTTACTTAGGTCTATCATGTTAACAATGAAAGAAAACATACACACACCATTTTACTCATGAATTCAGCCATTCCTTCTATGTATTCACATTCACTAATTTAACAAGAAAACAATACATTTACATCATCCAACATACATCAAACATGTCAAGTTGGATACTTATTGTTTCAGTGAAATATATCCACCAACCAATTGAATGAGAGAGGAGGCCTTTCCTCCCAACCTTAGGCTATGTTGTAGAGTTTCTACCTATATCATGCCACACCTGTGCCATGATATCAAAAGGGGATTTATTCAGCTAACTTCCAAACTAAGTGATTCGGGAAGGTTACTCTCCTTCACCTCGCTGGAAAAAACAAAAGTTTCCTTCTTCCCACTGAGCTTAGGGCCTCCATTGGTTTGCCAGGCACCTTCCCAACTAGATTTTCTTTGCATAAGGGATCCCCTTCTCTTCTATCTATTCCCTCGACCACCTCCCCTTACCAGTGCTAGTTTATTTCTAGTAAGCACCAAGTCAAGTCCCTCAATTGATCTAGTTTAGATCTAGGTCTTCTCTTCTCCATGGTGACCATTATTCTCTTGGGAAAGATTCCTATTTTCTTCATGAAAAATTTCCAATGGCTCTATTTCTTAGAGAGAGCACATGGGTCTCCTCCTCATCGCTTTATTTAACCGCAAGTCTCCAACTTGTTGAATTCTCTATGGTTCCCTGTGAGAAACCATTCATATCTCCTCTACCATATAGTGCATCTCGATGATGTTTTCCACCTTTGGTCTCTTCTTCCACATAGTTCCTTGGGATCCCCATGACTGTTGTCATACGCGACCTCCAATTAGTGATCTAAATTCAGAAGGGACAATCTAAAGGTGTCCTTATGTCATCTTTTTAACTAACCTTTGCTTCTTCTTTATAAGTTATAACTATTTCAACCACAAATCATGCTTCTCCATAACTGATCACGTGTCTCTTTGATGATTCAGGTGCTTTGGCAGGTGACACATTAAATTTGCAATTACATGTTGGAGTCTTGAACAAAATTCCTTTTTTATTCATTGAAGCTTCTCCACTCCTCCTCATCGATCCACCTCACCAATCCCACTTCAGCGATCCACCTCACCAATCCCACTTCAGCGATCCACCTCACCAATCCCACTATGATATCATGGATAGTGCTCAAGGAATTTCCCTCTCAATCAGTTTTCAGGTGTTTTCTATTAATCAATAGCATGATTACATTCTTCATAATCCCATTATATGATGTCTTAACACAATTATATTCATGGGGGGGAATAGGGTGCTACATTCCCCTCCCCCTTGAAGAAATATCATCCTCGATGTTTAAAACACCAATTATACAAAAAACAAATTGGTAATGCACTCTTATGGCATCCTCCAATTCCCAAGTAGCCTCACTTGCTCCAAAGTTCTTTCATTTCACCTTGACCTACACAATGACTCAGTTTTGGAGCATTGTTTCTCTCCTATCCAGGATGAATTGAGGTTTAGGATGGAATTCACCCTTTGGTTCCACTTGTATCGCATTCCAATCAATAACATGATTATAATCATAAACATATTTCTTTAATGAAGATACATGGTATTCATTGTGAGCTTCAACAATAGGTGGTAAGGATAGTCTATATGCTACTAGTCCCACTCTTTCCAAGACTTCAAATGGTCCACAATAGTGGGGTGCCAACTTAGCACAAGTCCCCATCCAAAAGGAACCTCTCTTGGGCTTCACCCTGAGATACAGATGATCTCCCACCTTGAACTCTTTATATTTTTTCTTGTTTTCTGCATAGCCCTTTTATCTATCTTGGGCCATTTTCAAATTATGATCATAGCCTTTTCCATTTCTTTCAACATTTCTAGTCCAAGTGTAATCGTGTCCACTAGATTGTCCCAACTAATTCGAATTATGCACTTCCTACCATATTGAACCTCAAATGGGTTCATCTTTAATGATTTGTGATAACCTCAAATGGGTTCATCTTTAATGATTTGTGAATTATACTAAGGGTATATATTCTTGCCACTTCTTGGGTTGATGCATAAAATGCATACTCAACATGTCCTCTAGCACTCTATTTACCATTTTGGTCTGACCATATGTTTAAGGATGGTAGGTCGTGCTAAACACTAATTGTGTTCCCAATCCTGTAAACAATATTTTCCAAAAACTTGAGGTAAACTTGGCATCTTTGTATTAGATTATGGTCTTGGGTAAACCATGCAATTTGAAAATTTTCTTCATGAAACTTTTGTCAACATATATGGATTTAAAAGTATATTTTATGGGAATAAAGTGAGATGTCTTGCTCAACTTATCCACTACTACCGTGATTGCATCATGTTGCCTAACTATCCTTGGCAACCCAGTAATGAAATCCATGGATATTTTCTCCCATTTCCATTATGGAATTGGAAATGGTTGCAATAAACATGTAGGGTGTTTGTGCTCAAATTTTACCTCCTAACACTCCAAACACTTGGCAATGTATTCGAAAATATCTTTCTTCATTATTTTCCAATATTACAATTGCCTCATTGTTGTTACCATATTATGGTAACTCGGGTGACCTACATAGGGTCTCCTATGAAATTCATCCATGATCAAGTGCCTCGGCTCTGATGAACTAGGAACATATAACCTATGGTTGTATAGAAGTAAATTATAAGCCCCAAGATGATATCCTTCATACTTTCTCTCCATGGGTTCTTGTTTCAACCCTTCTCTCACTTGATTGAAGAACTCTTCTTCTTATGATAGGGTTCTAATCCTTAGCTATATGTTAGACTCTCCCAGACTTTTTGTTTCTGTGTATTTTCTCTAGTTTTGGAATAGACCAAAATATCATCAATAAACACCAATACAAACTTGCCCAAGTATTTGTTGAAAATACTATTCATCAAGCACATGAAGGTAGTTGGTGCATTGGTGAGCCCAAATGGAACCACCAAAAAATCATAGTGTCCATACCTTGTTCTAAAGTATTTCTTGTGGATGTCCTCATCCTTGATATTGACTTGATGGTATCCAAATCTCAAGTCAATCTTAGAGAAAATTGTAGCTCCTCTGAGTTGATAAAAAATATCATCGATCCTAGGGAATGGATACTTATTCTTGATGGTCATCATTTCTAAATGCCAATGCACAGATTCAAAGTACCATCCTTCTTCTTCACAAATAAATCAGTGCTCTCCATGGGGGCACACTCGTTCTGATGTAACTTTTATCCAACATCTCCTTCAATTGTACCTTTGGCTCTACCAATTTTGGTGTTCTCATCCTGTAGGGTACTTTCGATGTTGGTACTTCTATAGACACAAGATCTATTGAAAAGTCAAGATCTCTCCTGGGAGGTAATTCAGGTACTTCTTTTGGAAACACTTCATTAAACTCCCACAACACGGGGTGATATTTATCCTTCAATTCATTTCCTTATGATAAGTTAAGCACATGTATTGCATACAAGTGGCATCATTTCCTACTGAATTTATTAATCATATTTGTCTAACTTAAACTGGCTTCTGAATTCCTTGCAAAACTCTTTCATTGCCTTCTTCATATTCTAATGTCTTATCATAACAATTTAATTTTTACTTGTGGGTCGCTAACCAATCCATACCTAAAAACACATCATATGACCCCAAATGTAGGATATTTAGGGTTTCTCAAGTATGCAGTCCACTCATTGCAAATGGATAAATATTCTATCACCTATGCCACTTTCCTCTTTGTTCCTATGGCTAACTAAACTAACCATGATTCTGCATGTTTCTTTCTTTGTAGGGAACATGCTTCAACAACTTGAGGTAAAATATAAATAAGGTTAGATCGGGGGTCAATTACAATAGAAGTAGATTGTTTGGAAATTATACTTTCTAACTCCACCACAAAATCTTGGTGGTCTTCTTACCGATTTTCCATAGCTGCATATATCATGGGCATGTTTCTCAACACATCATTAACAATAGAAGATTCCTGCACATGATAAACCCTTTTACTTTCTTGTTGTCTATGAGGAAATACCTCGACATATGTGGTACTCCACAACACAACATTACAAAGGTCCTTTCTTTGGTTCCTTTACTCTTTCTCTTTCCTACTCTATTGGCTTGTTTCCACTTTTAGATGAAATTTTTTGTCGATGCACATTTCCGCTCGGTTGACCAAACTAGGATCCTTTCTTCAGACTCTTATATGGGAATGAGTTCAATTCCTTCTTTTGGAATCCACTCTTATCCTTTTTCTTCCAATCCTTAGAAGGATTTTTCCTATGCTTAGACTGATCGTAACAACACTTGGCCTTCCTAATGGTGTCTTCCAATGTTTTTGTCCTATCAAACTTAATTCGTTCATGATAGGACTATGGAAATCCAATAAGGAAATGATGTATCCTTGCTTTCTCGTCCTTGAGGTAAGGAACATACCTCAATAACTCCAAAAATATTTTGGCATATGCATCCATAGTAAGTTTTCCCAAGTTATGCTCATGGAATTCCTTGTGTTAGTGATCAAAATGTAATGGGCTTTTGAGAGCGTTTTCGTCTCTCTCTTTTGATTTATTGTTTTCTTCAGTCTTTTGGCCAGTGTCTTATCTTGCAGTTTCTTCATCAAGCTATTGTTGATCACTTTTTCCCATCATCCTTTGGCTTTGACTTCTTGATGAGCCATGCAAAAGTGATAGTAAATTGTTAAGACTTAGTCTAGGTGTTGGGTCTTTAAGAGTGGTGTGTGTGTATATTAGTGAATACCTTAATTTTAGGTTTATATGCACATAGCACACATCATATCAATGTATATTAATCCATATACTAAATCCTACAGATCCTAAATATCAACTATAATCAAACCACCAGCCACAAGTATTCAAATCCTAAGCCAAACTCTGAGTCATAACCAAGCATATATACCTAAACCACATGCCAACTCATAGCTCACTCACAAAACTCAAGCCAAGAGTCATACACAAAGCTGCGAATCAAATCCTAATCTCAACCCTCGAGTTAAGACAAACTTCAAGGCCACGAGTCAGCAACAAATCGACACATCAAATGTAAGCGATGAATTTCCTCTTGGTTCTGTACACTGATTGAAAACCTTCTGCCAGATACCCTGTCAATGATTCATATTCCATGTGCCGAGGTGAAGATATGTTGTGCACGTGTTCTAAAAATGTTGGTAGCTCGAGCATCAATAGTAAGCTACAGGTTTCAAAAACACGCAGGAGTCATGTGTTCTTCAAACGCACAACCCAGCCAGAGCGCCCAAGCACCAGGTTAAGATCATATGAAGAAAATTCTTGAAGGATGGATCTTTTCGGCCGTAACACCTCAATGAGCCCGGTCTTTAATTTGCAAATAAAGATGTGTTAAGTACAGGTGCTAAATACTACACAAGAGTTTGTGACTGAACAGACTTTGGTTTCTGGAACGTTTGATAGATTAGAGGCCAGGGTTAGAAGTGATCTGAGCATCTCATTGTTGAGTTCCCAGAAGCATGCATCAGATTGTGGCGTATGAGCTTCCATATTGCTGGATTGGAAACCAATGGTCGATTGGCTCAACAAGGGTTTCCAGATGAAGATCATATCACCTTAGTGAATGAATTTCGATTTTGTTTTACCTTCAGACATGATGCTTAGTATACAAAATTCTATTCATGAAGCCATGCTGACCGCCACTCCCGAAAATATAGCTGATGTTGGGTAGAGCCCTGACCCAGTGTCTTCATTGCTTTCCTCTAACATGGTAGCACATTTTTCCATGAGTAGGACAACACTTAACTCCCCTCTTGAAGAATCTGCTTTGCCTCCTCTTCCTGGGATGTCAGAAAATTCTTTGCAGAAATCTAAGAACAAAGGAAAGAGATCCGGTAAGTCTATGGTTGCACCTGTATGTGATGGTCAAGGAAACATAAGGGTTCTTAATGCAACAGAATCAGGACACATTTTCAGTCCAACTTTCTTTCTTTCTTGTAACCTGTGAATTCATCCTTCAATCAGTCAAATGGTAACAGAAGTGTAAAGTATTCTAGTCAACCTACTGTCATTAATGCTCAAAAACTAGTGCCATGTTCAGATGATTTTCCTCCTATTTTAGGAAGAAATCATGTGCATGCTACATCTGCAACTGAAATTTAAAACCAGGGTCCAAACAATGCGCCTTTGCAGAGTATTGAGGAAATGCGTGCTACAAACAGAGCATTAATTGAAAGTATTCCATCAGGTTTGGGAGGAAATGAGCAACAATTTACAACATTTAAATATATCTCTGCTTGGTTTCGAAATGGTGATATTGGTGTGTGAAAGTATTATTCACATATTTCAAAGTTGGGTTTGTTGCATCTTGTACCCGGTCTTGCAAAGTTATGCCCTGACCAAAACAAAAGAAAAGGAGAGCTATTTCACCTCCTTAGGCCAGAACAAAAACACTGGGTAATGATTAGGTTTCCAAGGAATACCCAAATCGGTCATCCCCAACTCCTCCAGAGGAGCAGAATAGACTTTTGGCAGAGGCTTCTACAAGTAGACCAAGATCAGCTAGGTCTCATAAGATTAATCAATTATTGAAGAAGGTTTATGACTTAGAAGTTTTTGAGAAGCAGATCATAAAGATAAATGCAGAATTGACTGATAACGTTAAACTTTATGACATTAGTCGAGATATCAAGGAGGAGGAACATCACCAAAGGCACTCTAAAACCTTCAGCAAACCAGCAAGGTAATACATTTTTGCAGTTTTGTAGTTTTTGGACAAGCTTGACTTTCAGTGGTTTAGGTGAACAGGACGACTGTTCATTAACCACCGAAAGCAGAGCTTTCGGTAATTAAATCACCCAGAAGTCTTCCATGTTAACCACCGAAAGTCTGTCACTGACAGAGAAAGATAAATTTTGCACAGATCGAGGTTTTTCTGATCCAAATCATTTTAAAACACTCATGATGGATAGATGATGAATTATGTATTCAGTTTCAAGATTCATTTTTGTTATATAAGGATTAGAAGAGGTGGCCAAGTTGGTTTTGGCACCTATTTTGGTGGAAACTAGTTGGATTTTTTGCTCATCTTAGCCAATTCGAATTATCTCTCTTGGAGAGTCAGCATCTAGCCTTGGGAGGCTATCCAGCACTACATCAACACTCAACAAGAGAGAAGGACCAGCAAATCTGGGATTGACCTCACTTTTGGGAATCATCCCTCATCTTTTGCAATCAGATTTTGACTTACTATTTTTAGCTGATTTGATCCATGTTTTCAGGATCTCAGAACTACTTTGTAAAGCTATAAAGCTTAGGATAGAATATGAACAAAGGGTTCGATTTTGAGTTCTAGATGCTACTGTTTTGTAACAAGACAATTTCTTTAATATAGCAGCCAACAAGCTTCTTTCTTTGTTACTGTCAGACCTTCTTTTATCTATCTCTATGCTTATGAGTGGAATTAATTCTTTTGTCTCTGTTTAATGACCCTGGCAACTGTCATCTTACTTTTGGTTATTAAGCAAGAATCGCAAGCATCCTTGGCTAGTTTGTTGACCCAGCATATATATATGGTTTTATATATGTTTTGGTTGATTGATTAGTTTTCTCATCCACCTGTTGTTCAAACCTATCTGACAATAGCTCTTGAAGGCCTTGTGTTGCATGATTATATTTGATACTGTCTTGAGAATATAACTCAGAGTTTCAGATATTCATCTTGATCCAAAACCCCAACACATTATTGAGAAAATAGTTTCCAAAAGAGTAAGTTACCAGGCATCTCTGACTTACATCCTAGGAGAGTTTCCTAGAGTGATAACACCTTGATTTTGTCATCAAAGTACTTCTACGACAGGTATGTTTTTTTTCTTCTTCTCCCCTCTTGATTTCTCCATCAAAAGTGGGTGGCTTAGCCTTTTTTAATTCTTCAGTCATAGAAATCTATGACTATCTCTTTTTCTTCTTCCTGGGAACACTTGACCTAGTGTCTTTGTTGGACAACTCCTCAAAAGTAGACTTCCTACTGGAAGAATCTATGGAAATTCTTCCACAAGATCAGACTGTCCTTGCATCTCGATGTCTCTTCTTGGAAGAAATTGTTCCCACATTACTATGGAATGGTCCATGATTTTGGGCATCCAAAGGGGTTTTCAACCTCTCTTATTGTTCTAATTCTGCATTACTAGGGCCCTGTTGTAGATGATTCTGAATATCTGAAAACATCTGTAGTAAAACTGCATTCATCTCTGCATGTTCATCTCGGGCTCTCATGGGCCTCTAATTGTCTACCTTCATAATTCTGGTTGTGTCTACTAAGTATGGAGGGGTTTCTTTGGCCCTCTGACCATCACACTCCTCATCTCTTAAGTGTGAAGTGTATTCCATGCTACGCTGCAAACTTCACCTCTACTTTACTTTTCAGTACGTCCTATGTGATAAAATAACAAACCATTATTAGTCTTTACATTAATCAATTTTTTTTCGCTTGCATTTCTAGAAAAATAAGATCTTCTTAATAATTCAAGTAGTCTAGGCGACCCATTCAATCCTATATTTATAACTCTGCTCTGGGACCACTCTGTAACAAACCTGACCCCTTAACCTCACTTAAGTTGGTGGGATGTTCGATTTTCTCCTTTACTCTCGAGGTAAGTACTCAGGTTACTTCCCTTGGTCCTGATTCATCAATGTTTAAGTGAATACTTCTCTCATCACAAGATTTAATACTTAAAGACTCACTTAAATAACCATATTCCCAATGAATTCCTTATACAAGTCTCGTTGCAGTGACTAAGGACCTACATTCCCTCAATCAAGTGGTTAACGATACTCCCAATCACAATTTCAATAGTTTGGTTCAACTTGGACTCTTTCCCATCATAATAGTAGGTTACAATCCCCAAAATTTCCTTTCGACGAATTTGTTATGATGGATCATACCTACATAAACAACGGTTCTTAGACTTGGGAATCAATGGCCCCGATTCCCTTGGATCTTAAAATTACATGCTAGTTATCAATTTCCTCTCCATTTATTCCTTAGGTGATCAATTGGGAACCACGATGATCCAACGACTAAGGTTTCAATGCACTCACTCTATGATCTGCGACTCACATTCACTCTCAGATTCCCCTATCATTGGATTGCACCCACTCTGGCATCATACACCACTCTAACCGACTCACTGTGATGATGCTCACCACAATAGATCTAACAATCCTCATGCACTTTATTTGACGTCCAAGGTTTATTCAGAGGGTACACCGACACTGCAGTTATGGTTCATAGTTCCTCCATATATGTCCAGAACCTATTAGATCCAATGACTGAGATCTTAAGAAACATATTTGAAAAATTGAGGGACCTCAGACCCTCCTGCCTTCGGGATCCTATCTCTTCTCTTCTTCCTCTTCTTCAATGGTTTCCCTTCTGACAAACCCATATGTGACATCGATGGTCACATCCTCATTGTCTAATCATTTGATGGATCAAAGAATGTCCTTGGCTCAGAGTTCCCTCCATCATGTTCCTAATACATCCTGATACCAAAACACTCTGACCACCATGTACTCTGACCAATGCTCTATATCTTCTCGCTACTCCAAATCAATGGCTATGAACTCCCCTGACTCAAAATATTGGTTTTCTCCAAGTTATCAATCCAATTTAGCACTTGAACTTTTTCAAGGTTTACTTTGGGCCATCACTAAAGTTATAACAGACCTCCTTGGCTCTCATCCTCACTCTAAAACTAACTAAGGAAATTTCATCTTGACCTTGGATGAATATTTTCATATCCTATAAGCTTTCCATTTAAAGGCGAGAGGTTTTCACCGGGCTCAAGGTTCCCTAACTACTCAGAAAACTCTCCTTATATTTAGGTTACTCCTTTCAATTATGGATGAAGGTTTTATTCATATCTTGCAATCCTTCCACTCAAAAACTTGCAGTCCCTTCAAGATTACACCCATTATTGACATTACACCCCCAGTGAAAGTTTATGTCCTGCAATATTTCCATTTGATGAACTTGCAAAAATCACGTGGACACACCCTACTCTTGCACAATTGGCTTGGTTACTTAGTTCTATCAGGTTAACAATGAAAGCAAACATACACACTCCATTTTACTCAAGAATTCAACCATTCCTTCTATGTATTCACATTCATTAATTTAACCAAAAAATAATACATTTACATCATTGATCATACATCAAACATGTTGTTGGATTACTAAGAGGGGGGGTGAATCAATAATAGAGAAATTTAATCATTTTTAACCATATAATACAAGTGTTATATCAATGAAGAATTATCATCCAATAACTGCAAAGTACATAAGCAATGAACAAACATACACATACACAGTACACCAGTGTTTTACATGGAAACCCAAATTGGGAGAAAACCACAGAATGTTTTTTTCTTATATGTCTTGAAGAATTACATTCATTGGAAGCACCAAATTTCTTTGTTTTCTAGATACAACTGGAAGGAGCCTCCAACCCCCTAGTTTCTCAAGCTACAACCTGAGGGAAGCTCCAACTCCCCAATTCTCTGGCTACAACCAGAAGGAGGCTACAACCCCCTATGTTCTCCGACTACAACCGGAAGGTGGCTACAACCACCTGTCCTTGCCCCGTCCTGTCACCCTGAAGTAGAAGTAGAATGATGGAACCACTCTCAACCTGTCACTGTGAGATATACCACTGTAAACCTATACCAATAAATCTAAACCATGCATCAACCTGTACCTCAACCTATAATCAATGTGTACCATAAACAAGTGCATCAACCATGCACCAACCTGTACCAAATAACCTGTAATCAACCTGTACCATAAACAAGTGCATCCAACCATGTACCAAGTATGTACCAATTATGTGTCAACTACTCATCAACTATGACTCATCAATATGTACCAACATCATCAATTATACATCTCATGTATGTGCCAATTCATCAACTACTTGTCTCAACCATGTACTCAACATGTACCTTAACCAAAAGCCCTCATCAATTTCATCATCCAAATCTGATTTGTAGCTCTATAATAGACCAGCATATATGATCACATTCCTGCAAACCTTATTTAACTTCAACAACAAGAGACTATCATTTTCATCAAACTTTTCTTTAGTCTCACATGCCTAGTTTTGGATTAGTCAACAACCCTAACTTGAAGTAATCATAACTTTGTACCTGTAATGTATAAAGATTCGAACTGGATACACAATGTTCTTTAGTGTGTTTTATGCAATTCCTCCAGGTGTCACTACTTGGAACCTCTTATAAAATAAGTTATAGCAAAAATGACATACCTTGTTGAATTCTGGCTTATTCTAGAGAGTGACCTTGTAGAGCGTTCCCCGCACAAAACGTTTGTTGAATTGATCTAAAACTGTTACAAAAAATATGAAAAACTGTACCCTAACGAACACATTTGGTTTCACTGAATTGGATCTATTATGAAGAATTTATGACATTTTTTTCCCGAAACACCTGTTTTTGACTAGTTTCAGGACTAGCCACAAACCCTATTTTCCACGGAGTGTAACTCCAAAAATAAAATGAACTACAAGATGAATTTTTTACCACAGATACTTGGATATGTTTTCTCAATGGAATAGCAATTTCAGGGTTTGAATCATTATAGAAAAAAATTTATAGAAAAAATGGTGAGATGACCTGTAAATAACATACCTTAGAAAGCAACATCAAAAGAATTTATCCTTCCTTGCATTTCGGCCTTCTTTTCTTCACCTTCCCTCAGAATTTCGGCTTAGATATCCTTGGTTACCTCAGAAACCTATAGATATTCAATATTCTCAAGTGTTATTAAAATGAGAGAGCCTTGCCTCTTATTTATACTCTCCAAGTAGCTTCCTTAAAAGCATCTTCTACGTCACTTGGCCCCACTTTCCTTGTTTTAGGGTTAAGCCACTTCTAATTTCTCCATTAAATTTATTATTGAAATAATTTATTTTGTATTAAATTTGAATTATAATACACTCATTACTTCACTTTATTATTTACCTTTTAAAATCTCTTAAACCACTTTGACTACTTTGACCTTTTGGGGC